>JAWZYT010003925.1:22500-52176 GCA_034508575.1 Petrolisthes manimaculis | reverse complement strand
GTAAGCTATTTGTGTAATGTAAAGGGAGTATATCATGTTCTGTATGTACCGATATGGTGATAACATTATGTTCTTAGGGATTAAGTGCCACGGTAAGGATATGAGGGATATTAGCGATAAAACTGACTAAACACAACATTTTGTAAGGGTGTTCACAGAGCTACGTAGGGACCCACAGTCAGTTCCTTGTTTCTGAATGTTTTATTTATACAGGTTTGTTCGTTTGGTATATCTATTTTTATCTGTTTCGTTCTTTCTAATGTATATATTATTCAGGAATATAAGTGGCATAGCTAATGTATATTGAACTTGGTGGACGTATATTTGCTAGATAAAAAAAAATATATATATATTATCACAGGGAGCTCGGATGGTAAAAGACCTTCGCTTTTATTACGGGTGACGGAATGTTTGGCTGGCCGGGAAAGGCTTGGCATGATTTTAATATATATACTCGAGCTGTGAAATGGCTTGACGTCATGACCATCCCTAGGCAACGAACGACCCCCACTTCTGTCAAGTAAATAATACTCAATATAATAGTTGTTAATTAAAATACTCAGATTTTGCCTCTCATTAACTGGATACTTGAACACTTCCTATCATTCAACTTGAAGCTAAGATACAGTGAAGACAATTGAAGTACCGGTATAAAAATAACACCTCAGGGCTGCATCAACTAATACGTAAATTAAGTAGGCAGACAGGTAGTGGATCGTAAAGAAGGGAGGTGTGAGGAGGATGAGGTAAGGCCATTGATCACTGGGCCACTTGAAGTTGAGGTGTGGGAGCAGAGTCAAGCCAAGCCCGGCCCTTCCCTCACTCACTCGCTCTCGCTCTTCTCAACTAAATCTTTGGTGACCACGCGGTTCTTGGAAGTATCTAAAGGCAGTCAGAGGATGGATAGGATTGGTTCTAAACCCTGCCACTCGTTAACTCATTCATACCTACTAAACAGCAGAGGTTCACATAACAATATACTCGTACTGGCAATTTCAGTTAGTCATGAAATCACACTATTTCCCTTGTGACAGATAAGGTACGGACGAGTTACGAGTATTACAATGAGAATGTTAACGTAATTACTCCTGTGTTATATAGAAGTCCTTTAAAATTATATAGTAGGCTCGGTTTGTGAAATAGTCTCAGGCGTTTGTGATGATATCGAATTGCAAAACGCTTAAAATACATACATACAAAGTTTATTGAATTCTTTGTTATTTAATTAGCGCAGTCGAGATAGAGACATTAGATCACTCTGAACAATATGACTACATCGTCCCACAGAATTAATCGAGAAGGTAAATATGTTCAGTAGCAGATGTAACAAGTTGAGGAGCTCGCACCTGTCATGGGAGAAACATATATACACGGCAAAATAAGAAAAAAACAATTAATGGCAAGTAACGGAATAAGAAACAAAATGAAACAGTTGATGGCAATTAACGGAATAAAAAACAAAAATAAATAGTTAATGGCAAGTAACGATAAACGCTGCCCAGTTTATGAGCGAAACACAACTGGCGACCAGAGATTAATTAAGGTGAAGGTGTTATGTGGAAACTCGGCAGGGGTGGGTGTCTGGCAGGGGTGGGTGTCTGGCAGGGGTGGGTGTCTTGCTGATAAATGGGATAGGTCCGTCTCATAACAGGTGTAGCCTATAGGTGGGTTTCCTTTCCTTCGTAGCGTAGATGTGTTTGAGAACGCGAATAATAGGGCCCCAAAACGAGCACTTGGGTTGAGACTACGTTTTATGTATTCCCAGCCCGGGGAATCTCAAAGTTTATGGTCATGCAAAAGAAGGAACAGGAATTTGTGGTGATAACGTTCATACAAAGTGTTCACGGACAGCGATAAGATGATACATACCGATACCCTGCATACTAAATAATAGTGCATACTAAATAAACTTGCAAACAGATATTGTATACATATTGAACATTAATATCACGGTCAAATACATTGCGTACATAGGTATAAATATGCATACATAACTTCACACATACACACACAATCATGCAACACGTACACACACATAAAGATGCAAGCACACACACAAACATGTAATATAATCACACACATTCATGTAACACATACATACACACACATTAAAGGTATCTACGTACGCAGGCAGCCATAAATTCACACGTATACACACACACAAGCATACATACATACATGCTTGCACCACGGCCGGATAATAGTGTGTTCTTCTCAAGTGCGAATACTGCATGGCAACGGCCAGGGCTGGTGTGATATACATGGCCATATAAAATAAACAGGAGAATCATTGCCCACGCCGCCTATTACACAGCCCGGCCCTCCCTCTCCCTCCATCTGCCTCGGGTGCTACAGTTCCCGAATACAAGTGCTCAACGTTTACCCTGAAGAACGTTTACGAGAACGTTAGTCATCAGTCCTGTTATGAGCTAGAAAAGAAAATGAATTCTTTGTCAACAACAATATTTTTAGAAAAGTAAGATGAATCAATGACTCATACTTGCCTACAAGAGTTATGTTACGTTCTTCCTCCTCTCCATCAAAAAAATATTGCAAACATTGTGAAGTTATATTCATTGTCAGGAATTGCAGAGATACAATACACGCACATCAGGGATTAAGGAAGGAGAGAGGGACAACCTTGTGTAAACTCATGCTATGCGCTTAAATCTGTGCATTTTAAATTTTCTCTCTCTTGTTTTTATTCAAGGTTAAATTTCACTTTGGATATGTTAGGGTTAATGATAAAAAAAAAATACCATTATGCATTGTGGACAAACGCCATATGGAATAATCCAATAACACTATATAATAAGTAAATTTATTTACCATAAAGTTTGATTGGTTCTGGTTAGGTAGGTTATGCTTTTTATTTATATATTATTATTACTATTATTATTTTTTAGGGAAGGGAGTAAAGTTACGGGAATAACGATAAGATGATCTTGACTGTAAATTGAAGCGCTACTAACACCTCCAAACTATACCACGAAACAACTGGTAACTTTAAATTGAAATCAGTACCCTTCCATTTCGCTCACCCACAAGAGTTTGATCCCTTTAAAGTTGAAGTGGGATGGGTGACGCTCTGTGGTTCTCCCCGGCCATTGAGCCAAACATGTAGGAGCATAAAAACGAGTGGAAGATGAAAGCGAGAAAATATTAATACCAATTTCGGTGCAAGGTACGGCGTCGTGAATTCCAAAATAATGAGAGCGTTGCTGGCCGGTATTAATGTCCGGGCGGCCGAATAATATTTTGCCATTATTAAATTTTGGTGAGGAATATGGATTTAGTGTTTTGGGGTCCTCACGAGAAGGATAGGAGTTGGTGGGGGGAGGGGGGGGGGGCGATAAGGGGTGTTGGGTAGAGTCGATGTGAATTCTCTTAAAGTCTCTCAATACTTCTGAGAATTACGCCATCATATTTCCGCCAGAGGTTATTACTCTTGCTTTATATTTATCTTTATATGACACGGTATGCCCTACAGTACAGTAATAATAAGTGATATTATTTTCTATAACCCAAACTTAATGCGTAACTTGATATACGACAGCGTTGACTTGAGTTGAACGAAACATGGTTGATGATATACCCTGAAATAATGCAACAGGAGTAAATACTATCTTACTAAGTTTAATAAGCAAAATGTAATTGATATAAAGAGTAGCAAAGTAAAATATAATATGAATTGGGAAAATAAGATATATAGCAATGTGGTAAGATACAACCTTTGCCAACCTGACATTGTAGTGATCATAAAACGACTAGAACGACGCCAGACTACCATAAAAAAAAAAGTAATTCGAATCGAGACTGTACACTAAGGTACATGAATATGAAGGAATTAAACAAAACCAGCTAATGTTTAATTGCCCCTGAGTAATGTTGACGAGCAGAAGTTAGAGAGTTGTGCCCAGTGTGACGCCAACTGGAGATTTACTGTTATTACTCCCACCACAGATTGGAGTAATGTATGTCCACCACTTATCTGTTTTTTAGACCTGTTTTTCGACTGGTCACAATCTTAAAGAGCCATCACACGAGCAATGATTCGTTCTCCGGTCTTCTTTAACCAATTGTGAGGGTGTAGTGTAGTGTAGTGTAGTGTAGTGTAGTGCAGTATCGTGTCATGTGGTGGTGTGGTGTAGTATGGATGCAGGGCCACATTGCATCAAGCGTGACCTGTAACCAAACTCTCGCTGCCACCCGCTAAACATTAAAAATCCGGGCGGCATCGTAACCTCGGCTGCCTCCATGAAAAGACACGGGACTCTGGTGGTAAAATCGTCGCCCTACACTGCCACACCTCGATGCTGGTAGTTTACGTGGGGGACACCAGGGACATATCGAGAGGCGAAAAGACAGGGTAAAACTAAATGTATAATACGATATAGTGTAACAAATAGAGGGAATAAAAGGAAGTGAAGCATATTTTTTATTAGATACGAGGCACTAAGTTAGAAATACTACCCTTTAGGCTGGAAATTAGTCGGTTGCAAAGCAGAACAAATTGTAGCTTGCGAATCGCCAACACTTGTTTGAAGGTTAAATCCAAAGTATAAATATGTCTGACAATGACAAACTCCATCTAATCTTACACATGCGTTCGAAACCGTCTAATATAAAATGACCTCCAGCGCCAGAACCAGCAAAGTAAAACAAATGAAATTAATTACCAGCCACAAAATTTACTCTGGCCTGTGACTCTGAAATGTTGCCGCTATATTTCCGTTTCCCAGAACCTGATCAGGGAGACTTTGGTTGGATTATGTGAGTTGCTGTTAAATCAAGACTATTTTTACTCTCTCTCTCTCTCTCTCACTCTATCTCTCTCTCTATCTATCTATCTATCTTTCTCTCTCTCTCTCTCTCTTTCTCTCTCTCTCTCTGTGTGTGTGTGTGTGTGTGTGTTCAAGTATATAGGCTTGGAACTAACCATTATCTACGGTATAATATTGAGTCTCTGTCCTGGTCGTCATAGTGTGAGAATGGCTCAATCTTCATAAAAATCAGCCTCATGTTCGTTGCCGCTTGGTGCGTGAATCTATTTTTCCATCTACCTTTCCCCTGGCCGCCTTGATGTGGTCGGAACTCGGCTGACTAAATTTTACGCTCCAGAAACCAGACCGACCGCTCGACGAAACTGTGGGACATATCACACGGCTCCCTTGTTTTTTGTTCTTATGTGGTGCACGATAAAAAAAAATAGAAACTTCATACTATTTTGATTCTTCGGTTTATGTAGCACGATTTGTTTGCATTTTTGTGTGAAATGTCTGTTGTTGTTTTTTATATTCGTACTACAGTTTAGATATATTCCCCCGGGTTGAATTTTCCCCAAAATCTGATATGACTTTCTTTTTTCTTTCCCACTGATGTCTCTCCTGCCTTTTTTTTACTGACTTTGGTAACTTTCCTATCGACTTCCTTGCCAATTCCTCTTACTCTAAAAGTCTCTAATTTGAGGACCGTACAAGAAGTGGTTTATCCGAGTCTTGAGGTATCCATTTCCTGATTGGTGTAATGAAGCTTATCACAAGGACCCCATACTTCACATTTTCCTCATCCACCACTTCACCTGCTACAGTCATACACACACACAGCTATGGAACTCACAGTTTGTATGGGACACGTGGAAGGGGAAAGGGATTTTTTTTTTTTTTTTTTTTTTGCTTGTAGCCGTGTTTGAATGCATATATTTTGTTTAGGTTTTATAACTGATGTTTATTAATGTGACTGTACTTTATCTTTAATCGTCATTTACACATCCATTCACATACATACTAATCCATCCACATATATCCACGTTTTTACTCTGTTACTGAAATGGAGATACATTAAAAATTCTTAGTTGTTTTAATTTCATAAATATAATGGTTAACAACATGCCTTGACAACGCAAACAAAACCGAAGCGCATATTTCCATCAACATTATCAATAGCTTGAATCTGATGGGTATAAGCGTAGTTCCTAAACACTGATTGACAAGCAGAGACAAATATAATTCCATTCCCTACTAATCAGTCAACTCATTCACCCCTACGAGTATTTTTCGGGATTTCCATCAACTTATTCTTGTCTATTAATACGCCCTCACCAAGGTATTCCACAAATTAGTCCACTCCTTGTTATTACCAGAGCAACCCGTCCAGTCATTCATCTAACCGCCCTGCACTTCCAACTCATTCACTCACTCACTCACTCACTCACTCACTCATTCACTCACTCACTCACTCACTCACCCTCGCGCTCACGCCTCTTTCAACATTTTCAGGACTGAATTTTCGCTCTCCCATTGAACTTTACTCCGAATAATTTTCAGGCTTCTCATTTCATACTAAATCATAGTTCACACATTAATTCATTCTCTCCCCCACCCCCCTTCATTTTATCTCTCATTTATTTCCTCACTCACACTCACATACACATTTTCAAATATATGTTCTCTCACTCTCTCCCTTTCTTTTGTCTCTATCTCTCTCATTATCTAGCCCTTTCTCCAATGATAGAATAAAAAGTTAAATGAAGCTGTATTTTACCCCTCTGAAAATGGGTTGGGTTGGATTTCCCACCTAACGCTTTAACTGCTACAGTATGTATCTTGCTGGAATGTCTATAGCGCATTTTATTCTCTGCCAGATTACTACTTTCTATTAAAATAATTATTATATGGTAAGTAAAATTCAAACCATTCAGCCGATACTAGAGGTAACATTCCGTGAAGTCTACGGTAACAGCTACCCACGTTTCACTTACTTTTTCTTCGGTTAGCGGGAGTGGTGGGTAGGGAGAGGCCTTCCTCACTGTTTTCCTTCACCCTAGTAGGAATCAAAGCATAATTACACAAACTTTTAATGACAAGTAGGTGTCTGACTGATATAGTGTTTTATAAATTAATTGATATTCCGTTCCCTTCTTCCACGTCCTACTATTTTCCACACTTATCTTTACTCCTACTTTTTTTTTATTCCAACTATTCTTCTTCTGTCTGTATGTCTGTCTGTATGTCTGTCTGTATGTCTGTCTGTCTGTATTTTGTCAGGCAACCTATTTTTCTGTCTCCCCTTCTTCCCTCCATGGCACTTCCACTGATTGTATGGCTTGCCGTCAAGAAGGGGAATTGGAAAGCTTCTCTACAATAATAGTGAAGGAGGACCCAGAACCGATATATTCCACTTCTTTACGGGCTAAGGGAGGGAGGGAGAGAGGGAGGAAGAAAGGAAAGGCTAAAAAAAGGAGGGGAAGGTAGATGTAGAGGGAGGGGTGGGAGGAAAAAATGGTACTTCCGTGTAGGGGAGGAGAAAGAGCAAGGGATGGTGGCAGCACGGTAGGGAAAAGGATATTGGGTAAGATATAGAGATAAAGCATGGAAGGTGACAGGGTATGTGCTAGGATCCGTGTATATATGAGTGTAAATTGAATGTCGAATATGAAATGGTATGAGTCAGTGGGAGTAGTGGGTTGTACTGAATTCACACGAGTTATCCTAGACGGGTAGACAAAAGCAGTCTTCATTCAGTCACACCTGCATATCCCAATATTAAGTTCTAAATTCACACACTCAGACACATATATACAGGGTACAGCCACAATCAAATAACCACCGATACATTCCTTCCATCGTGAAAATAAATCAGCATCAAATCAAAATATGATCATACGACACCTTGCATAGTTTCAAATACCTCATTTGTTATTATGAGGTGCTGCAAAATCATACACGTGTTGTTCTAAATTTCCTAGATATTTACTACGATGGAATTAAAGTGTCGGTGAATATTTGATTGTGGCTGTACATAGACCACAGCAACCCTACCCCATAAGTGCAATCACACTCAACCAGCCGAGTCCCCACACCCCACCTCTTTTTTGCTGAGCTTTAACCAGAGATGTGGAGCCAAAACGACTATACCCTGAATGTGCACAGTCTGAGCCCTTTAACTACTTTCATATCTATCTAATATATATGTCAATTAGAATACATTAATATGGGTTGCAGTAGGTTACATTCTATTTTCGGGTAAAATATATTAATGAATTAAAAGTTCCTAAACATAGCAATATTTAGAGAGAGGTCCGTGAGAGGCTCCTACTAAACACACATGGAGAATATGTGGTCAGGCCGAGAGGTATAACGAGGAAGGGAAGCTAACTACCTCAACCACTTAGGCTTCAATGCCCGGCTAATGCCTTCGTAATTCACACCCCGCCAGCAAACACACTAACTTCTGGCAATATTCCAAACGTTTGCTTACCCAGTGTTGCTCAAAATGTTTTTTTTTTAATTATTATATAAATAATTAAACCAGGGATTTTATAGAACCTTAACATACTATAATTCTTTTGTGGGAAACTTTATATATAAAGAAAATTGATGAAAAAGAAAAAAAAAGTAACAGGTATGAGTAATAAAGCAGTAAAATATCTCTAATACTTAAACAAGATATTTATAAATACAGTAGACACCAAACGTTCAGACAACCAAACAAAACATTTTCTGACATCAGTCGTGATCAGCCATATAATGTCTTTTTAATGTTAAAGTCACGACGAACATCTGTCTAGATACCGAGTTCTATGCAGTGCTGGGAACTGCTCTCAACGTTTCAAAAGCATAGAGAGAATGAACGAGAGCGTGACAAACCCGTACAGCTTTTGCACCAGCACCAGTCGACGTGTCTAGGGATTAATGGTTGAATTTTGTCGCTCCCGGAGTGTTGCGATGAAACTTTTATTTTTGAGGGTCCTGATTATAAAATTACTGCGAATTTCTCATTAAGTAGAGTGGCAGCAAGAGGAGGAGGTGGTGGAGGGAACGGGAGGGAGGGGAAATCAATGACAGGGTTTTACCGGGTTAATGTAAAAAAAAGTCAAATGAGGGAGGAGTTTGCAGAAGGAACGAGTGGGACGTAATAACATGAGAAGGTGATAGTTACAAGTTGTGGAGGAGGAAATGTCAACTGTAGAAAGTAAGAAGAAGATCATTCAGCGGAACAGAGAATCAAAAGAAGAAACTGCCAACATGAATTAGAGTTGATGTGTATAGTAAACAGGAGAGAAATAAAGGGAAATCAGTCAACAGAATGGATTATCAACAGGAAGAATACCCAACAGAAGTAACTGTAACAGGGAGGGAAGGTGGGAGGGATAAATGGAGGGAGGTAGGGTGGGATGAATGAAGGGAGGGAGGAAGGGAGGGATGAATGGATGAAGGGAGGGAGGGAGGGATGAATGGATGGAGGGAGGGAGGGAGGGATGAATGGATGGAGGGAGGAAGGGAGGAAGGGAGGGAGGGAGGGAGGTAGGAAGGGATGAATGGTTGGAGGGAGAGAGGGAGGTACCGTACCAGTCCCAGCTATGGTGTGGTGTCGAGGGAAGGCCAACTTTTGTTATAACGCTCAGGTTTAGAGAGGACAGGAATGGAGGGAAGTAAAAGGGACAAGGACGGGGAAAAAACGGAAAGGAATAAAAGTTAGGAAAGGAAGTATGCAAAAGGGGGAGAAATTATAAAAGGCAGAAGAGGAAAGTATTACAGAAAAAATGATAAAGGCAGAAAGGGTCTTAGTAAAGAAAGATGCAATAGAATAGATAATAGATACGAATATTGGTAATAATGACACGATATGTTACAGGGTAAAGAACAGGAATTCAATTACATGAAATAGAAGTTAATTTCTATGGAATGAAGTAAAATGTATAAAAGTGATAGCGTGATGAATGAAAATATAGTAAAGGAGACAAAAGGAACAAATAAGGAATAAAAGGAAGGAAAATAAATGTAAAGGGAGTGTGGCAAATAATAATGGTAAGGCGCAGAATTTGGCAAATGGAAGGAGGACAAATGTGGGGAAAATAATTATGATAATGGTCACGAATATGAAATAATAAATGAAACTACTGAAAAACGAGTAACTGAAATGAAAAAGCAACTCGATGGATGATGAAGCTAAACCCTAAAGGCAAAGAGTGTGAAAAAGTGTTCTGACGTACATAACATTTTACAGTTAATGACATAGGTTAGGCTACTTGATGTTTATTATATTGTAACTTCATTTCTCATTAATTTTAAGAAGGAGGGTTCATCACACGAACATCGATGTAGTTAATTCCCCCACTTTTCTGTTAGTTTGATCGTTCTGTGCAATAATTATAGAATACCAATTTTATGGTTGATTTATACACAATTAGTGTTTGAAGAGGAGATAAAATTAGCTGATCGACAGGTTTCCCATTCTTGATGAGCTAAACTTTCATAGGATACTCAGTACATGTTGTCCGGATATTTTTCAAGTGTTCTGGAATAGGAATAGACGATAATGAGAGCCAGACACGCTCTCAGACTCCGGTTGGTGAAAGTGGCAATGAATGTTCGAAGGGAAAGTTTTGATGTGTAAACTTGAAGAGCAGATTCTCAGACTCTTGAATTTAGGTGCCAAGCTGTCCCATCTCCAGCAAGTAATGTTATCTCCAGTAGTAGCCCTAGGAACACTCGCTCTTTTCTGTATTGACTATTTCCTCTGTCACACACCCAAATAATAACCTAAGGGAACTAATGATCTAAGCATCGACTACCCAATATTGTAAATTTATCTTTCTATGCTATATCTTTTCTCTCTCTCTCTAATATATACATGTATATATATAACACTCATACAGTCTTCCTTTCCCACTCCCTACTTCCCTTCAGGTGGCCACGCATACATAAAAACGTTCTGGATGAGAGGAAGGTGCGAGGTGAATGCATCAGTAATAAGGCTTCAGACTCAGGGCCTTAACGAAGCTGCAATGAAGATTATCATAATTTTCATATCAACATTCTAATGATGAGAGGAGCCCCCCATTGTGTTGGAGGAGGGACTTGGTTTCTTCTGCTGCTTCTATAGAGGTAATTCAGGGACAGACAAGAGGAATGAATTAATTATACGAACCTCCACGAAAACAACACGACTTTGACACCAACATGTACAGTACAGTCTTGACAACAACAACAACAACAAGAACAACGACAATAAGAACGTTAGTGAATCCAACATTGACAATAAATGCAATATCGATAGCAAGAATACTAACAATAATAGTAACTATGCTAAAAACATCTAAACACTACTGCTACAACAACAACTACTACTACTAAAGCAATGTAATAATAATAATAATAATAATAATAATAATAATAATAATAATAATAATAATAATAATAATAATAATAATGAGAGAAAGGAGTGAGAAAATCAGGAGTGACTGGCGAATGAGGCAGGAGTGAGATAGGAGAGAGGTAGGAGAGAGTAAGTGAGTCAGGAGAGAGTGAGTGAAGCAGGAGAGAGAGAGTGAGGCAGGAGAGAGAGAGTGAAGCAGGAGAGAGAGAGAGAGTCAGGGGCTAGAGAGAGGCAGAGTAGGTAGCCACCAACACACACTACCAACACTACTACTATTCATATCAATTAATATCAGAGGGGCTTGCTACTTGATTAACGCTACGTCAGAGGCCAACGATAAACTATTCCCGATTAGGTTATTGCGTGTGTGTACTAACTGTGTGTATAAATGTTTGTGTAGCAAAGCATTACACCCGCATCCATCCAAACTCACTGGCAAACACATCTATCATTCTGTATTATGATTTTATGTTTGCATGTTATGTATGTTTGTATATATGTATGTTTGCATGTCACACGTATATATCTTTACAACAATATGCGCACTAGTGCTAACATGTATTCATATATTGTTGGGTATATTAATAAATATTACAAAATGGTATAAATAAATGCCACGTAGAAATGTATAAAATCAGGTATTCAATAGATAATTTTTCTTTATCTAGGTGCTCTTATCCTGTATATTTCCAGCATTACTTTGCCTGACTTCATCAAAAAATAATTATGTTAAGTTAGACCAAGTCAAAACATGCAACCTCCAATGACGATAGATGAGGAAGGTGAGTTATTTAATTTCAACATGTAATATGACTCTGAAAATATGACAACTTGCTTCCATTTCAATCTCGTTCATTATAAAACAGATGACAGTAATTGTCACTAATATGATGGTAAAAATGTAATGTTATTTAATCCTTACTCCCTCACATATAGAGCATATTTAATTTACACATAGTAAGTACGGTATATATATTGTTTTATCGCGTGTTGACATACAAGATAGTGGGGAAGATTTTCGTATCGTGCGTCAGCTCAACCATGAGAGAAGTTGCTCGTAAAATTCATGTAATAAAACCCCGCCAAACCTTCAGGAATGTTCATAACAGCGGGTATTCCAACACAGATGCAGCTACACCTACAGTATATGCTCCACTACACCCAAGACCACTGAACTACAACAACAATTGAATCTATGCTGCAAGAATACAGCTTCTGTGTTACACACCACAATATAGGAGAGAAGTATAATAAGTAGGCTACCATTCATTTGCTCATCATCATCATCATCATATCTTTATTGTCTCCATCTCCTTATGAAATTTCTCTCTCACCTACCAAGTAAATACAAAACTAATGCTTTCTGCGAAATTAATATATTTTAATACATTTACTCAGTTTAAGATATTACAGTACGGTACTTAATTAAGACTTCTGATGGGATGCCGTAATTGAAAATGAAAGATAACAATAGGTCAATGGAAAAAAGTGGAAAGCAAGTAAAGAGAAGAGAAGTATATGTGGAGAAGAAAAAATAGGCAATAGTGACAGAAAAAAAAAATAATATGGAAAGAAAAGGGAAGAAAAAAAAGTCAAGGAAAGAAAAGGAAAGAAAGAATGTGGGAGAGAAAAATCACGGGAAATATACCAACCCAAAGTAAACAGAAAACAACACGAGAAACGGTGACAAGAGAAATCAAGATAAGCGATAGAGAGGAAGACTGATAATGTATGGAGGAGGAACTTGAATATGGGAAAGCAAAAGGTGAAAGAATAGAAACGGCAAGGAATAAGTGAGATGGGAGTAAGGAGAAAATGAAATAGTAGTAGGAAATTGATGAAAATACCAGAGAGAGAGAGAGAGAGAGAGAGAGAGAGAGAGAGAGAGAGAGAGAGGAGAGAGAGAGAGAGAGAGAGAGAGAGAGAGAGAGAGAGAGAGAGAGAGAGAGAGAGAGAGAGAGAGAGAGCTGGAGCTGGAGGGAATAGTGGAGCGACTGGGATATAAAAACAGGAGCGCGGGGAAGAGGCCAAGGGAGATTAGAGGGGAGGGGATGGTATGAGGGAGATATAACGAGCACGGCCCAGGCAGAGAGCACTATCATCACGCTATCAGGCCCTCTACTGCCCACCACCCACGCAACACTCATCCACTAATGCTACCCTCATCCACTAATGCTACCCTCATCCACTAATACGTCCCTGAACCACTAATGCTATCCTCATCCACCACTAATACGACCCTCATCCACTACTAATACGACCCTCATCCACTAATGCTACCCTCATCCACTAATGCTACCCTCATCCACCCACGCAACACTCATCCACTAATGCTACCCTCATCCACTAATGCTACCCTCATCCACTAATGCTACCCTCATCCACTAATGCTACCCTCGTCTACTAATGCTACCCTCATCCACTAATTCATTCATCCACTAATACGTCCCTGAACCACTAATACGACCTTCATCCACTACTAATACGACCTTCATCCACTACTAATACGACCCTCATCCACCACTAATACGACCCTCATCCACTACTAATACGACCCTCCTACCTTACCACCACCATCACCTACGACCCTTCCTCGACTCATACATTACTAAGTTATTATTATTATTATTATTATTTTTTCATTATTACAGTCTCCTACCACGCTCTTTTATTATTATTATTCTCTAGCTATTCTTTGCCTAATGAACCCAGGTCTTCTCAGTTTGTCTGTTCCTGCTCTCACCCAAATCCCAAAACATCCCCCGACTCACTTTCCCTGACTCTCACTCTCACTCACTCACTACTGATCGAAGGGCTCCAGCTTTCAAGGTCGGCATGCCCCTGACCAGAATAGACCACCGCCACCACCACCACAGCAGCAGCAGCGTGTTGGTCTGGACTGTCTGGCGGCTGATGAAAGAGGAAAACGTGGTCTAGATAACGTAAGGAAAAAGAAGAAAGAGGCAACACAGCAAGGAGTGTGATAACAAACAGTGGCGACCTTCACTTTCTCACACAGATATGCTTAGAATTCAATATGGACTGTGCATGACAAAGTGGAACTGATGGTAAATGTGAGATAAACGAAGACAGAAAGGTAAAGGAAGAAGAAAGAGGATGCAGTCTTAATTATCTCACTGAAAGAAACATAAAAATGAAGTAATGAGTAATATGGGAATGTGAGAGTATGAATGAGAGAGATTAGCCGGATTAATACACAGTTAACATCAGAAGTCAAGGTACAGCTGAGTTCTGAAAGCTTCTGGTTGTATCTGACAAACCTTACCTATAAAATTACTGCATGTGTGGGATTATCCAACACCGTGAAGGAAGAAGAGATGGTGATAAAATATACATACCAACTGCTGGTCATTATATACATTCCCTCATGGATATAATATTATTCATGATATTCAAGACAAGGATCTTTCTTAGTATCGGTAATCGTGACATGTCAAGAGGAAAAACATAAATTACTCACGTCTGGTCACGCAGTTTTCACATCAGTGTGATATTCATATTATCTTATTTTGTATTAGAATCTATCTGTCTATTTATCTATCTATCAATCTATCTATCTATCTATCTATCTACGGTATCTATTTTTCTATCTATCTGTTTATCTATTTATCCATCTATCTATCTATCTGTCTATCTATCTATCTATATATTATATAAAGAGAGATAGAGACATAGAGAAAGAGAGAGATATGGCATTAGCCTTATCTCTTTCTGCATAGGCATTTTTAAGTCAATCTACTTATCTATTAAAGAAAGCAATTACCAGAGTCTGGAGTTCGAATGTATAATCGTCTATGGTTTGAGTCACCAACATACACTCTCATTTCTCCACATTGAAAATCAAAACACAAAATACCTTAATTCAACTGCAGATCCAGACATTTGCTAATGAGGGAAGTCACGAGGCCAGCTGCACTTGGTACAGATTTCATACAAATTAACACAACATATTGCCTAATCCTGTTAACCGACGTATAAATAAACAGACAAACCAAATCAAGAACATAAGTGCTTCCATGGCGGAGGTAATCACTACTTGGTTAATAAACATCAATGAACAGAAGACAGAGAGAGAGAAAAAGAATAGATAGAGAAGCGTCGTGGAAAATCAGTATTTGGGGGAAGTGTGGGAGAGCCAGGTGCCTTGATAATGGACTGTAAAAATGCATTAGGTCCTACGTCATATGAAGGCAGTCACTTTTCATAGTTGCCGAAAATATAGAATTTCCTCATCACCAGTAACGCCAAGGGAAAATATCAAATCTTGAGGGAAGTAAGTTCATTCTGTCAGAGAGAAACACATATAGCTTTTTAATTGTACCATCATAATATTTACATTTGGACGTAGGTATTCCCGGCTACTGACGCAAAGGCTAATGGATACTGTCAATATGAACTGGTAGGGATTATTCGGTAATAATAAATACTGTGATTGACACCTGGTAGACTTTTCTGATTGACCATCTATAGACTATGGGAGGCATGATTATTTTAACAATGCTCTATTTACGTCACAGATATTCTCAGAGTTCACCCTTTTTATCGTAGACACAACAAGACTTCTATTCGTGACTGTGATGTGATTATTTATTGGCGGTTTTAAGGTCATGGTTGCATGCGACGTGAAGCAAGGCATCATTAACATCCCCCTCCCTTGTCCTCCATTCCAAGAAATTACACCCGAGTCATGACTGCGTGTTATGATATATTACTTTCGCTCATCATGCTATTATCACATGCTACTGGATTTCTGCGTACTTACACACTCAATTAGCTCAATGCTGTTAATTAATAGTATGGTGACAATACTTTAAAACTAAATGGCAATACTAGGGCAATAAATGGCAATCCAATATTTACATGTCCATTCAATTGCCTTCAGTACGTACTTATGATAATTATCTAACATTTCAATTACCTATAACATTCTATGGATAAACCTTTATGATCTATGGTTCCTGGACTTTGGGATCTGATGGTACAAAACAGTGCAGTGTGATGATTCCTGTGTGTTCTTCCTTGTTCACTATACTCATCACCATAATAACCAAGGAGAGAAAGATAAACTCATATCTCACTCATCCCGCCCTCCTCCTCCTCCTCCTCCTCTTCACCATCATCATCATCATCACCATCATCATCATCATCACCATCATCCCATCCTCCACCCATCATCCCGTCACCATCATCATCATCATCATCATCACATTAAAAAAGCAGGACAATAATCTAATCAATCCTTCCTCGTCGTCGTCATCATCATAGACAGTAAAAAAAAATTATAAGATGTTTCCATTGAGCCATAGTAATCCCCGGCAGAGTCGCGTGCCCCTGCCATCAGCCAGTCGCTCCTGCATTATGCCTGATTCAATAAACAAAAACAGAGATATCCCCACACTGGACAATTTTCCCTCGGATGTGAACCCCGACTTGGGAAAAGAAGCCCGCACACGCCATCCTACCATACATCAGATGGAGGGATGGGGTGGGGTGGGGGGGGGTTGAGGATTGGGGGGTGGAGTGGGGGGAGAGTGGGTAGTTATTTATTCTGTCTGTAGTAGTTGTGGTGATAGTTGTGGTGGTGGTTGGCTGTTGGTAGTGGTGGTGGTGGTAGTGGTGGTGGTGGTGGTGGTGGTGGTGGTGATGGTAGTGTTGGTAGTGGTGGTGGTTGTGTTGGCATAAAATAAATAATAGGGCTCAGAGCCAAGTTAAACTAAACACATTTTTAAAAATGTTTCACGTTTTCCCTTTGTCGCTATTTTGTGGTGTGACAATTTTAAGCTGGAATTTCTCAGCAGTAGCCGAGAAAACGTATAGTACATCGGACCGGTATATTTGAGGACAGACATACATACAGACAGAACAACTCTTAATAATTTATAAGGTTTAAATTTGGTGGAGAGGGAATGAAAATCGATTTATATATTCGTGTCCCTTGATTTTCTGAGTGAAATTGTTAATATATATATACGTATAAGGTATCTTTGTAATGTTTTTCTTTCGCATTTGACTTTATCTCCTTGCAATACCTCGTTTCATTTTCCCTTCCACTTCCCTCGCCTCACCTCCCACTTTGCCTTTCTCACCTCTCACAAAAGTTTCGTCAGTTCCCCCTTCCACACTTTGTTGACTTTCTTACGCCACTTTCCTCACATCCTCACACCTTCACTAACTCGCACGCACAATTTTTCTTTCTCGCTTTCTTATTTAGTTTAACCTTTATCTGTAAATTTCTGCTTTCTTTAACCGCTTCCATATCACTCCCATCGCTACTATTAACAACATCATCAACTCTTATCACCATTAACAATACTGGTGCAATCATCAATGTCAGCATTTATTAAGACTTTCACGATTCTGTAATATCTGTGTGAAATCAGAGGAACACTGAGGCACTTTAAGACGCTATGGGTTATCACTGTAAAAAGAAATACACACATCAGTAAACTCGCCGAACACCGACGCTGAGAAAAACAATGATCTATGCAGGGTCCGGGAAGCGAGATGTTTGAAGTAGCTCAATTATTTCATTTTATTGCCTAATATGTTTAACATCCTTTTACCGTATTGTATGTACAGTACTATTCAACAGTTGTAATATAGCTATCAGTTCAAATAAGTGCCCGAACGTGTAAGATTTTAAGCAGTGTGGTGTCATGTGAGATTGAATTATGTTGTAAATCTGTAGACTATATGAAAAACAAATCGTGGTTACTAGAATATGTTACGAGTCTTATTATAGTGGACAGAATAATACAAACTATTTTTGACGACTTAAACGTAGGGAGAGGGAGGAAATAAACAAGAACAGCTACTGTGAAACTGGTCCTTTAAATGCACAGTTGTAGACATCAGTTCATACTTCACTTTTTACAGTGCACCAAGCCCAAACAAGATGGTAGAGGCACACACTATGACTCAGACAGTACCTCGAGTCATCATACTACTTCGCAATCACAAGAGTAGCAAAGGTTTGTACACAATAATGAAGCAGGCATGACAGGACACGATCATCCTTCCTTTACACTAAGCTTATAGAGAAGATTGCAAAGAAAAAACAAAGAATGACAAGGGATGACAAATAATAAAAGGCCTTAAGACCATTACTAAACTGATTGTGGCGAGTTTAGAAGATGACAAAGGAAACTGGGTAAACATACGAGATGATACAATATATTTAGACTAGATTACGAAAAATGTAGGAAAAAATATCAGATAAAAACTGGTTCCCTCACCAACCTCTTTGATATATTACACACTACGGAAATTCCTGAGGCAAAGAGGCATGTGTGTTTGTGTATGTGTGTGTGCCTGTGTGTTTGTGATATAGGTTTGAAACATTTGTTACATAAAATAATGTCTAGTAGAATCTCTCCCTTTCTGTCTCTGTGTCTCTCTTTCCCTCCGTCGTTTTCTCTCTCTCTTCCTCTTCTTCTGTCTCTCTTTTCCTTCCTCCCCTCTTTCTCTCTCTCTCTCTCCTAATTAGAGCCATAGAACCAGTGAACAATATATGCACACGATAATCTGTTGAACTTAAAAGTGAGAATATTGTAACAACACAAAGACACGCCTCAGGTTGGTGTTTTCCTTCCTGGAATGGTAATAGTGTTTATAGGTTAATTATAAACAGTTGGATAATGTCGTTGCCTTGGTTACCAGACTGACGTTGGTGCCTGAAGGGAAAATAAACATGAACCTCGCTCAGTACGTTGTGTGCCAGGAATATAATAACACTTAATAATGATAATTGTATAAGAGGAATATACTGCTTGTTTCATGAAATGTGTATAAAGATTACAGGCACTGGGACGGTAACATTATCTCCATCTTTTTCTCTAACCCAGCAATTAGTCAAAGCTGATCAAGAACATTAACAGTGAAGCATCCAATCAATTCACTGATTCTCCAAAAATCACCTTATTCGCTGATTACAGAAATTCACCTAATTCGATCATTTTCGAAAATAAGCTAATACGCTGATTATCGATAATCACTTAATTCACTGATTTTCGAATATTACTAAATTTGCTGATTTTCGGAAATCACTTAAATCGATTATTTTGAATTAAACTTAGACACTTCGATGTTATTTATGAGAGAGTTATATATGTGGGGGTGGACTGATAGATATCTATGAATGTAGCTTTATAATAATTACCAAGCTTACCTTACTGGTTAATATGTAATCTCGTTGGTTGGCTGCAGCGAGTTACCCAGAGTTATATCCCTGTATCCTTCCCTCCAACACAATAAATTTATTTCTGGGTTCGTCCTGCTATATATGTATGATTATAGAGCATGCAATAAGGGTCAATTACCACACAAAATGCCAATTTTCTCTATTTATTAATAAATTCCAAGCCAACAAATGAATAATTAAATTCAAAAAAAAAATCACACACACACACTTCCGTTCACAGTAACTATCAATAAAAATATTACTTACTCTTCGTCGCTCCTCTCTACACGTGCTTCCCTCAGTCGCTCGTAGTCCACGTGGACAGTAATATTACTTTACTTTAATATACTTATCACGAGCTAGCACTTCCCCTCGCACACACAGGAGACGGTAATTACGTTATCGTAATAGTAATGGAAATCAAGCAACCCAGTTGGTATATTTCAATGTCAATTCCACACTCGTTTACTGTCCCTCGTACACACACACACACTCGTAAATTCCTGCCAGCCCTCTCCTCACCTATAAAATGACACCTTACTGATTCTCGTCTAGCGAATGAATAGTGAGTTAATTAACAATAAGTCTTGTGAAAAAGTAATTAAACAATTTCGACGTTACGTTAAAACTATAGGCCCCTAGGCAAAGCAACGAGGGCTGGATACGAGGTGTGTTCTTCGTCGAGTGTCTGTCTACCAACTAAATATATTTCTCAAAATCAGGACAAGGGTGGTGGGATAATTACCCTTTTTCTACCTGGCCAGTGACTCATGAAAGACTGTCCAATATCTACGTGTTCGTATGGCCTAATCCTTGACTACGTTTACATATGTCACTCACACTTTAGTTATACATGCAAATCACTTTTCCCATAACATGCAACTGCTTGCAAATGATTCCCTTCCACTTCAAAATCAATTTTAATAAGTAATAGATGCCCCCATAGCATAATTATTAATGCAAAATTTGTAGCAATGACTCCAGACACGGGATGGAGTGAGTGGGTACTCGACCTCACCTGACCTGACATGACATTTCCTGTCTACCTGGGGATTAATAGCCTGTACCTATATTTCAAATTCCTCTATCTCTGGAAAATTCCATTGTTCTATGCCTTCTAGAACATTCCCCACACGTGGTATTCCTTTGTTAATATATATATAATATATAACATTCTACTACTTACGTACGTTACGTTATGATCACAGATCAAACCGTGACATTCGCACACACAGAAGAGACATTGCTCTATGCAATGTTTAATAAAATAATGAAGTGGTAATGACGTCTTTGCATGTATAACTATTACAATAATAACTCACTCACACTTCACTCATTCTTGTATGTGTCATGACTTAATACCAGTTAAGTGTTTATTTTTGCCAATGAGTGAAAAACTCCTAACAGTTACTTTAACTTTAAAATCTAAGGAGAAACTCCGTGGCAAGAATAATTATACCTGGTAATGTCTAGTACCAATAGTACACATTTAAACAATATATAAGTGTGGTGTATGTAATACATTGTGTCATTGTTACATAATATGTAATAATAAAAATGCAAAAAAATTATTCTGGAGACCATCCGACTGCCATCAATTCCTGTAAGGCAATATATATATATTAATTAATCATCCAAGACTCGAGTCAGGGATAACCGCTGAAACCCAAGTCTTGGAAGACCCAATGCAATATCCAAACATCAGACCGAGGTGAACCCCAAATCTGAGTTTGGATAAAGGGTTTGTGCTCGTTGCACTCGGAAATAACAATAAAACGAGTAATTTGGATCCTAACTATAACCCATAATTAGTTACTCGCTCGATTTCCTCAGGCAACCGTGACATAAGGTCTGCCCCAACGCTAGCACTTCCCTTTAAACCACCGATGGTCCCCGTGAACATGTAACCCTTCATCCTTCTCACCCTGGCGAGTTTCCGTCGTCTGCTGGGTATATCCTTCTCCACCCTCGGGAGTTTCCCCAGCAGCGCTAGCCGTACCTACAGCTGGGTACTGTGGTTCACTATACGTAGCAGCAGCCGATCGCTGATAATAACCCTTATTACCACCGTGGTTATTATTATAACTCTTCCCGTTACTTCTCCCCTGATAACGGTACTGACTTGACTGCTGTGAATAATAATTATTGCCTTGTTTCTTGGCGTGATTAAAGTGAGGATTAGGTTGTTGACGTACAACCTGACTCTGCTGCTGTGAATAATCATTATTACTCGATTTATTATATGAACCAGCAGAGTCTTGGGAAGGCTTATTTAACTGGGCAATTTTCTCACACGACTGAACCCGCGTGTGGTAACCGTATGCGGTGAAATGTGCATCCGACATTTCCACCATCTCCTTGAGGCAATTAATCTTATGGGTTTTAATCTGGGCCGACAATTCTGGAGGACACGACTTCTCCAGTTGCGTGCGAAGCAACAAATCCTTTATCCCCTCCAACGTCTTGGGTGTTTCGGCCTTATCAAACCACTGATCCAGGTGGCTAGCGAGACGTGCACTAAACTGTGCAACGGTCTCTTTATCTTGCAAGGAAGCACTCAAAAACTGCTTCCGTGCATCCTCGACCGTCACCCCATATGCTTGTAACAGAGCTTTTTTCATGCTCGCATAATTCCTGGTGTCAGGATCGAGTCGGTAGAGGATACTGAGGGCTTTACCATCGAACAGGTTAAGGAACTCTATTTTCTTTACGTCATCACCAAAGACATACGTGTCTGCAAGCATCTCGAATCGCTCAATAAACGGTTCAATTTCGTCTCCCTCTACATACTTCGCCAGTTGTAGTCTCGGAGTTACTGTAGTCGAGCTTGCAATACTGCTTTGACTACCATTCACTCGTGCTTGCAGTTCCGCCATTTTCTGTTCGTGTGCCCATCTTTCTCTTTCATGCTCTCTCTCTCTCTCTTCCCTTTCTGCCTCTCTCTGTTCCTTTTCAGCCTCTCTCTGACTCAACCTTTCGAGCCTGTCATCCTCTTGACGACGCTCTACGTACTGTCGAATCTCGACCGTATCTGTATATCCCAAGCTTCGGGCTTCCTCCATCAATTCCGCTACGGTATACATATTAAAATATTTTCTATTGTTTCCTTTGCCTTAATTCCTGGACAACCGTAATCTATCTACTCGTGAAGGTGTGCGCGTGCGTGACTGGAATTAATACAAAGAGCAGGCCCCACGTTGGGAGCCAATTATGTGGGGGTGGACTGATGGATATCAATGAATGTAACTTTATAATAATTACCAAGCTTACCTTACTGGTTAATATGTAATCTCGTTGGTTGGCTGCAGCGAGTTACCCAGAGTTATATCCCTGTATCCTTCCCTCCAACACAATAAATTTATTTCTGGGTTCGTCCTGCTATATATGTATGATTATAGAGCATGCAATAAGGGTCAATTACCACACAAAATGCCAATTTTCTCTATTTATTAATAAATTCCAAGCCAACAAATGAATAATTAAATTCAAAAAAAAAATCACACACACACACTTCCGTTCACAGTAACTATCAATAAAAATATTACTTACTCTTCGTCGCTCCTCTCTACACGTGCTTCCCTCAGTCGCTCGTAGTCCACGTGGACAGTAATATTACTTTACTTTAATATACTTATCACGAGCTAGCACTTCCCCTCGCACACACAGGAGACGGTAATTACGTTATCGTAATAGTAATGGAAATCAAGCAACCCAGTTGGTATATTTCAATGTCAATTCCACACTCGTTTACTGTCCCTCGTACACACACACACACTCGTAAATTCCTGCCAGCCCTCTCCTCACCTATAAAATGACACCTTACTGATTCTCGTCTAGCGAATGAATAGTGAGTTAATTAACAATAAGTCTTGTGAAAAAGTAATTAAACAATTTCGACGTTACGTTAAAACTATAGGCCCCTAGGCAAAGCAACGAGGGCTGGATACGAGGTGTGTTCTTCGTCGAGTGTCTGTCTACCAACTAAATATATTTCTCAAAATCAGGACAAGGGTGGTGGGATAATTACCCTTTTTCTACCTGGCCAGTGACTCATGAAAGACTGTCCAATATCTACGTGTTCGTATGGCCTAATCCTTGACTACGTTTACATATGTCACTCACACTTTAGTTATACATGCAAATCACTTTTCCCATAACATGCAACTGCTTGCAAATGATTCCCTTCCACTTCAAAATCAATTTTAATAAGTAATAGATGCCCCCATAGCATAATTATTAATGCAAAATTTGTAGCAATGACTCCAGACACGGGATGGAGTGAGTGGGTACTCGACCTCACCTGACCTGACATGACATTTCCTGTCTACCTGGGGATTAATAGCCTGTACCTATATTTCAAATTCCTCTATCTCTGGAAAATTCCATTGTTCTATGCCTTCTAGAACATTCCCCACACGTGGTATTCCTTTGTTAATATATATATAATATATAACATTCTACTACTTACGTACGTTACGTTATGATCACAGATCAAACCGTGACAATATATATAGAAATAAGGTTGAAACTTGATGCATCATATTATACTGTCAGATTTTTAAATTGTGTCCATTACCACCAGATGTCAGGGTTGTAATGTTTTGGCTTGTGTGTGGTGCAGTATGTGTAAAGTTTTCATCATACATACATACATGACTTTGGCGTATAAGCCCTTCTAGAATTCCCACGAGAGCCAAGTTACCAAACCACAACACTAACTACATACAACCCCAGTCATCACCACCACCACTACTATCACAACCATCATAACAAACCAAGAGCACCAACATAACCTCCACAACCATTATCAAACAACATCACTAACAACACCACCATCACCACCACCACCACCACCACTAACCATAATATTATACAACCAGTCATCACCACCACACCATCACTACTACTATGACCATCA
Organism: Petrolisthes manimaculis; assembly: GCA_034508575.1. NCBI lineage: Eukaryota > Metazoa > Arthropoda > Malacostraca > Decapoda > Porcellanidae > Petrolisthes > Petrolisthes manimaculis. The sequence continues at coordinate 27,898 of JAWZYT010003925.1, read as the reverse complement.
TCATCATCATCACAAACACCACCACCATCGCCACCAATAAAACCACCACCAACACCACCACCATCACCACCACATTGCCACCACAACAACACCACCACCATCACCACCACCAACACCACCACCATCACCACCACAACACCACCACCACCATCACCACAACACCACCACATCGCCTCCACTCTAAACAAACTAAACTTTTTCTCGCAGCTGTTTCTGTTTTTTTTTTTTTTTTTTCATAATTTTTATATTTTTACTTTCTTTTCCTGGCTTTCCAGAACCGTCTGCCGGAAACAATAGTCGCACTCGTTCCAGAGGTAGAAAAGGAGGAGGAGGAGGAGGAGGAGGAGGAGGAGGAGGAGGAGGAGGAGGAGGAGGAGGAGGAGGAGGAGGAGGAGGAGGAGGAGGAGAAGGAGGAGGAGGAGGAGGAGGAGGAATAAGAGGAAGAAGATGATGAGGATGATGATGATGGGGGGTGGACGAGGAAATGGGAGAGGAGGAACAAGTGGGTGAAGAGTAGGAAGAATGAGAGATTTAAAAAAAATGGTCAAATATTGAAGGCAAAAATGAATTGTGACATACAACAGGGAAATGAACAGTGAAAATGAGGGAGAGACGAGAAGAATAAGAACAAGCTCACTTAGGGACATTGAAAAGAAAAATTAGGCAGAAGGAGAGACTAAACATACACGTACACACTCATTCATACACACAAAACATACAATACCTATACAGTATACATCTCACTCGACCCACCCACTGTATGTATGTATGTATGTATGTATGTATGTATGTATGTCTAAAGAAAAAAAATACAAAGTCAAGAGAGAGAAAGGGAAAGGAAAAGAGCGGGTGCTGGTCCAGTCCAACAACCAACAAACACGCCACATACCTTTTGTTTGTTAAAGTTGGAGAGCACTTTGTAGTCATGGAATAGCAACTAGACCTCCATTTGCCTTAGTGTTACTACCTATGGAGTCTGGTATTGGTATATGTATAAAATGTGTATCTCAATCAAACAAGATTACATACAGTGTCGGCAAAAAAATACGCTACCTCCCACCATGGTCCCACCCTGGTGCGAGGTATCGTCTTATTTTGCCGACACTGTAATTTCACATAAGTACCAGCAAATAATCAAAGACATGAGTAGAAGATGAAATAACTGCAGAGCTGCAATAAAATAAATACGTAAATATAAATAGATTTCACTATCCTCATATATTAATGAATGAAATATACTCATGCTAGCTTATCGTTCCTCTCTCTAACGTTCAATACTGTACTGTTTTTCCGTTCTAACGTTCGCCTGCCTGTTGTCCATTCAGTTCTACAATGTACGCCCATCAATCGTCCTCCTGCCCAACTTTGAGCAGTGTGTCTCCTGCCTATGTCTCTCCCTCACCTGCTTATCGCCCTCCCAGTGGACCGTACGTGTAGTCGCAGGCAAAAGTTATGTGAAGCCTTTTTCTCCATATATATTATACTGTAGCCATAAGGATCTATGTAGCTGTATTCATGTTGAGATTTTATGGACACGTTTTGTATCTGAGAGATTGTTTTTATATCTAGCCTGACGTAATAAGCTTTATTAAACAGATCGGCGTATACCATCCAACCAAGCAAAAACACTGTTCCTGTCCTATGCTATTTCTAGTCTGAAACTTTGTACTGCGGCATCCCTCCCCAAAAACTAGTATTCCTGTGGTGAGGGAAATAGTTCTGGGAATAAAACAATACGGATCATATCGATTGGGGAGGGTCTCAACCACGTTCCAGATTCATCTCGGTGTGCATATTTCCTGAATATGAAGCTCTAAAAAAAAAAAATTGTAATCCTTTCCCCAGAAAAAAGTTTATAATATTCCTCGCCAAGGAGATTATAATTATGATTGGTTTGGTTTGTTTATCTGTCAGTTTTTTATATTGTCTGTTGGCAGGATTATACACAAAAATATGTGTTGATTTTATGAAATTCTTACCAAAGCTGGGCCTCGTAAATTGTCGACAAGTGATTAAACATTGGCAGAAATTCGGATCGTGATCGGGATCCATATTTTTTGTTTACTTCACCTCACAGTGTTAAAAATGAGGGTGAAATACTGATCCCTTAATCTTTCACAACATTTTTGAGTGGATGACCCAATGTTCATTCTTGGTATCGGTTTGTGTTTTCATGCTTAGAGAATGGTACTGGTATTATAGTCATATAATCAGGTTGATTTAAACTTCACTATGAATAGAAAGAGTATAATGGGATTCATCTGCTTGTCCCCTGTATTCATAAAGCTTCCCATTCCATCTATGATCTACGGCCTAGGGTTTATAGTTTAGTTATCAGTAATATTTGTATCGTAATTGGTACAACTATGTACCCCTGTAGCTTGTATTCCTTCTACCTACAGTATGCTTCTAACACCTAATTATTATTATTATTATTATTATTATTATTATTATTATTATTATTATTATTATTATTATTATTATTATTATTATTATTATTATTATTATTATTATTATTATTATTATTATTATTATTATTATTATTATTATTATTATTATTATTATTATTATTATTATTATTATTATTATTATTATTATTATTATTATTATTATTATTATTATTATTATTATTATTATTATTTAAAAAGTCCAGACACACAAAGCTGGGAGAGAAAGCAATCATTCTATCATTCCGAGGACCCTGCCTGCGCCCCTGTTGCCTCTCTCCCTGCTCCCTGTGGAACCCCCGCTCCCTGTAGTTCTACTGCCGAACCCCTGCTGCCACTCCCCGCCTCCTTGTCCACACTATATAATCCCTGCAATCTCCCCCATGCTGGTTTTCCCCATCTTATATGGAATAGTGGTTGGAGGTAATGAGGCACTCGGAGTTTACATCGATAACTGAAATGAGTTTACGGAATAATAAGGTTGGTTTATTCTCTGAAATAAATGGTATCTAAATATCAAATTAAAGCGTACAAACGTTTCCCCATTAAATATATCTGATAGAACTACACTGTGCTGTTTGCATTCAATTAATGCATCTGAAACATAGGCTTTTCAAGGTATTAATAAAAAAAAGTCCTATAATTGATCAAATATTCATGACAAGTGGGTTTGGCTACGTGGTTCAATATCATTTAGTAGTTTTATGAATAATTAACTGTTAGTCTGAAATTACTACTAAGTAATCTTCATTCTTCTAATCACTAAGTAGTATTTTAAAGTTCTTGTTATCCATTTTTAATTTCCATAGAACCAACTTGATAGTGATCGATGGAGGCTGTCGTCACCATTCCAAACTGACACCTGCACAAATGTCACCAACACCAGCTGCCTTTCTCTCACAGTCTATAATGATGAAAAAAGATTTGTGTCATAACTTCCTGCCTTAGTTCTCTTTATCTTATCCTTCTTCATTTACTTGAAAAGTCATTCCCTTATTTCACCTATTCGTAGTAATAGACCTATTTTTCGACTCCTCTACATATTATTTCTCGTTTTCTTAACCATTTCTCTTATAACTACTGCTATATCACCACCATAAATCATCACAAATATGTAATGACATACAAAATATATGACATATTCATTGAATAAAAAAAAATCTGATGAATGATAGACGATAAGAGTGTATCTGGTCTTCACCCTGATCCCTCCTCTCCTGAGCGAAAGATTTATGATATAATCGTCAGAAGTAAAATGGAATTTATGCGTGCAGATAAACCGCATCACGTGACATGGCCTCCTGGTATCCTTATTGACCAAGTGTGCTCGCTCTGAGAGGCAGCGCACATAATGCTTTTTTTTTCCCTAGATATCTCTGGTGAATATATTGTCCCCCATTTGGTTGGGGCTAATAATTTTCTTTGGCTTGGGAGAAGTTATTGTAAGTGTGGCCCATTTCACTAGATTGTCTGTCCCACTGTCTATTTATGTGTGTTATTGTTTCTTCTCTGAGTATAGAATCCCCATCCATTATTAAAAAAAAAAAATGGGTTTAGATTACGATAATCGTACTTCATGTAATATATATCATAAGACTAACTTTGATGTATCACTTTACTCTAGTATATAATAACGTATTATGTCGATAGTAAATAATGATATGTAACTCATGTAGGCTCTACTGAGAAGAGAATGACCGATAAATAAAGAAATAAATATAAAGTTTTTGGGTAACGCGCATTAACACATAAGGAAATACCAGGATGAATTGTTAATGTACAAGTGCTTCGGGGAATTGCATGACTCTCATTCCCAGAAGTTCAGGGCCGTCACGACAGGAGTTTTGGTGATAAAACTGAAATAATTATAATATATGCCGGATTAATTGCATATTTACCTTGATATATTTTCCCGTGTTCTTTCTGAGCTACATCCATACTAGGGGCAATCATTTTAAGGAATTGTAGGGATTATTATTATGTCGGTACGCATATTGAAATAACAATTAAAAACCTTTGCATATTTTAGTGTTGTTGGAAAGTAAAACATATGAATAATATTTGCCTGTAAGTGAGGTTGTGTGAAGAGAAATTCGAAAATGGTAAGGTTAAACACATTTTTCATAGTATATCATGTTTTAAATTTTATTAAAGTTTAACTGGCGATTCGAGTAGTAAGTTATCTTGAAGGGATATTGAAAGTCTCGTGGGGAAATACGTAACGACGAAAGTACTAAAATTTACACAAACAACGAAAACTTTATCATAGTGACAGGAGGTCGTATATCAAACTGATTTAATATATAGGTTTGATCTATCTACTCTGCCCGGAGCATCAAGTGTTTAAAAAATACAGAAGTACTATACCTTACGTATTTACTTATCATTTTCATTTCCTACCTAAGTGGTGTGTTTTTCTATTAATCAATGTGTGTGTGTGTGTGTGTGTGTGTGTGTGTGTGTGTGTGTGTGTGTGTGTGTGTGTGTGTGTGTGTGTGTGTGTGTGTGTGTGTGTGTGTGTGTGTGTGTGTGTGTGTGTGTGTGTGTGTGTGTGTGTGTGTGCGTGTGTGTGTGTCCCTAATGGGGTGGTTATGCCTACAAACTCCTTTCTCCTTCATGGGGAATGAGTTACATTAAGACCACCACCATCACCATCACCACCACCACATTATGGGAACTATTCCAACAAATGATTTCGAAATAGGTTCTGTACTCATTCGGTGTGTGTATGATTAAACAGCGGTACTTTTTTTAATGGCACGAAAAAGCGGGACTATCGGAATGAATACTATGAATGTTTATCCCACGATTTCTCTTGCCTTTGACCTATAAAACGTACCAAATATACCAACTATTTTAATATAGGAAACTTAACGATCACAGAAAATTGGTAAAATCGACCAAGAAAAACATAAAAAAATAAACGAAGGCCAGGGAAAGAGCCAGACAAG
>JAWZYT010003925.1:0-17500 GCA_034508575.1 Petrolisthes manimaculis | reverse complement strand
AACCTAACCTAACCTCATCCAACCCAACCCAACTCAATCCAACTCAATCTGATCAAACCCAAACCAACCCAACTCACCTGAACCTTACCTATCCTATCCTAACCTCACCCAACCCAATCCAACCTAATCCCATCCAATCTAACCCTATCCAACTTAACCTAATCAAGCCTAACCTAATCTAACCAAACCTAACCTCATCCAACCCAACCTAACTCACCTGAACCTAACCTATCCTAACCTAACCTAACCTAACCTAACCTAACCTAACCTAACCTAACCTAACCTAACCTAACGCACAGAAAGTATCCCCAGGCGAGGTGAACGTTATTTATGAGCCATCTTATATATATGGTACACGTGACGGAAAGGAAAAAGGTGAAAAAAAAAAAATTGATGATATAGAACGGGAGAATAGTATGTAAAAAAAGATAGTGAAAATGTGGAAGGGGGAAAGGTAGAGACGTGAAGGGCCTGGAGCTGGGGAACCTGGAAATATAAATAAGCTTACGAGTTTTGGAATATAGTGAGTGCTTTTGTATTTACGATATGGGGGAAGAATATAGGATTTTCACATTCTCAGTACACATACAAACACACACACACACAGGATTTCGTATTTATGGTATGGGTGAAGAATATATATAGAATTCTCACCACACACACACACACACACACACACACACATACACACACAGAATTTTGTATTTATGATATGGGGGAAGATTATATTTAGGACTTTCACACACACACACACTCTCTCTCTCTCTCACTCTCTCTCTCTCTCTCTCTCTCTCTCTCTCTCTCTCTCTCACACACACACACACACACACACACACACACACACACACACACACACGACTCTTAGGGTATCGTGAGGTGGGGTAATTATCGTTTGGGCCGAGTCACATAGAGGAGACGTCACAGGGGGCGCCGACCCACACTACACTAGCCCTGGTGGTGGATATAATGGAAGCGACGAGGCAAAATAGAAAAAAATAATATCAGAGACAAATGAAGGGAAATGTAGGAATGAAGTTCTGTAGGAATATGGAGGCTAAAAAAAAAACTTAAAAAAAAATGAAGGTAAATGTAGGAATGAAGTTTTGTAGGAATATGGAGGCTAAAAAAAAACAAGCATAACAAACAAAACAAAACAAACAATGAAGTACGGTACTAAAACAGAAATTTAATATATATTTTTTTTTTTTACTTTTGATAAAAATGAGGAGTATAAAAATGTAAGTTTGATGAATACTATAAAAGACAATCTAAATCGGAAATTTCGTCGCATCAGTTTGTGATTAATCTATATAAATTATAGTAGATAGGATGCTTCCCCTTTTTTCCATATTAAAAGATTTCTGTGTTAGCATAAAGTTATCATTAAGGGGGTGTGGGAATAGGGGGACAGGCTTGGGGGGGTTTGTGGGGGTGCAGGAGTAGGGGGACAGGCTTGGGGGTTAGGGGGTGCGGGAATAGGGGGACAGGCTTTACTACCCAACCCAAGCCTGTCCCCTTCTTACCGCACCCCCCCAGTCCCCCCCAAGCCTGTCCCCTACTCCCACACCCCCTTAAAATATAAAGATTACTATGACTAACAATAGAAGCAAAGTTACAAAGTCAGGTTGTTCCTACTGTATCTACGGTTAAGTTAGACAGTTAATTCCCCAGACACATTCATAATATTAAATTTCTTGGGGAAGGCGGGATGAGGAGAGGTTCTGAATTTATGTATAAGTGGGAATACCCTGTGTCTATAATCATTCTATATAAAGAAAAATAGTAAACAATTATATTTTTTGATGCTGAATGGATCGAGAATTCTGACTGGTACCTATGGACTATTGGTACTATAATAATAATTTATAGCCTACTATCCCCAGAGACGGATAAATGTTAAAATGTTATGTATCGTAGTAGAAGTATTAATGCATTCTCACATTTTTTTAGACTTGTACACGGAAGAAATATCATTTTTCTAAAAATATGAAAAGACTCTAATACACATAAATTTCCTGATTATTAATGCAACGATATTTTTGTAGTCATAATTATAAATTTTCTTATAGATATTCCACTTCAGTTTTCAAACGTGAATACATTGGAATACATTAGTGTACTGGCCAACATTATTCAGTGTAAAATAACGTAGAACAATTCTTTGGTTATTTGGGGCAATACTGTGGTACTGGAAATTTCTTCACACGGGCTGTACAGAAAATACAAACACATACAAATTCATAATACAAACACATACAGATTCAAAATATCACCCAACGTAGATGGGCAATTAAAAATTCTGTTTAGAAAGCGGCCTACAACACTACGTTTGAAGTTTAGTCATTTAAGAGAAAAAAAAAAATCACTATATACCATAGAATTCTCCTCTCAAAGAGATTAGATGGAAATAAAAAATCTTAAATGTCGGTAATTATAGGGAAAGTTTAGAGAAAAAAATTAAGAAAGGGACTAAAAGCGGGGTAGGAAGAAGGGAGGGTGTGATGGAAGGGCCATAGGGTCTGTAGGGAAGAGGGAGAAAGGGTTTAATGAGTGAAGGAAGAAGACGTAAGAAGTAGTAGCAGTCAGTGATATCAAGGAAGACGAAAGGGAAATTCAGGTGCTTTACGGATTGAGGTGATGAGATGAAGCTGATAGTGAGAGCCTGGGAGGTGAATAAAATAACATAATAAAAGATGATAAGAACAATTATTTGACTACAGCATACACATTTGTCCAGCATCTTCATAAGGCTGGAAATAAGAGAACTAAATCTACTCAGTGCCTCAATTTAATCAATGTCTCATTTTACATAGCATTCGACACCCAAGTACAGTACATATGTCTCCTGCAGGTAAGATAAGATAAGAGTTACAATTTGAGTGTAAGTTTGACTGCCAAAAAAGAACATGCTGACGAAACACTTAATTAATTTTCACATCTGCGGCTGTAAAATGAAAAATAAACAGTGTGTTTTGTTCCAGAGTGCACATGAGGACAAAATTCACTCATAGCATTTCCACTGATATGAAACTGAGGACCATACCACCATACGAGTCATTCAGGCAGCCTTTCCAAACAGCCAAAACAGAATCATTGTGCGATATAATTGTTATGGCAATGGTGGTGCTTTATGGTCCTATTTTTAAAGGCATGAATTATCTCCGTAGGGGGATATTGCCCTTCAGTGATATGGGCAGTACCTTAATGGTTAGGGCCCCCCATTGGTCCCCAGTCATACTCTTTCAATTCTTCTACTCTCCCTCATTTCCTTCTATTTCCTTCATTTTTGTTATTATAAAGTTTAGTATACGAAAATTAACAGATTGATGGAAGAGAAACATGTATCACCACAATATAATATTATATCCTCACTAATATACTCTTACGATTTCTGATACTGGCAATCAAAATAATCAATATCAGTTATATATCTAATCTATACACGTATACACACACAAAGCAACAACAACAACCAAATGTTATTATGTTGTATAAAGGTACACAAATTTAATAAAGAACTTTCAGGAAAAAATCACACGCGGAATAAAACTGCCACCATCACAGATTGCTACGTTTGGTTCGGTCATAATACCATAATCTCTCTATGTACAACTCAATACTATTACTACTTCACTTCCCACTATGATTTCAGAACTATATTTACCTCTGTGTGATTATGTAGTAATATTAATGTAACCTTTTACCTCAATACACTGTCTCTCATAGGATTCAATCAGTCTTGACTTAACCTATACGAGTTTACCCAATTATATTCATACTGAAGTTTATAAATGAAATAATCCCAGCCCCGTGTAATACTTGGGAATAATATCATGGACGGAATAAGAGAGTCGAATAAGTTAGTTCTGATTGTCAATATTCCCCAGGGAGAAAACTACTCCGCTCACCATACCCAGACCAAACCACCTACTGTGTTATAACCTATTGAATTAATATGATGCTCTGATTGTTCTGTTAACTGTTTCATTTCCATTCCTTTATACCCGTATGAGTTCTATACATACTGTACATGTGGTGGTGCTGTTTTACCTCTTAACATGTGAATATTGGTGCTGGAGGGAACTGTTTCGTTCTCACTTCACCGTTGTCACCAAAATTCAATAAAACTATTGTAATGTTTGTATTGCCAAATATTAAATGATTTCATGAATATGTTGGTTGCCTTCATATTTCCTATTGTTTAATAATGAACAGTATTTTGAAGACTAAATTATAAGTATATAAAGCGCATATATATATATATATATATATATATATATATATATATATATATATATATATATATATATATATATATATATATATATATATATATATATATATATATATATATATATATATATATATATTTATTTATTTATTTATTCGTTTTCCAGCTATCTATCTATGTGAATATTTATCTACCCATGGACAGCTATCGGTTTATCTATCTGGCATCCCCGAGGATGAGGTTAGTGTGTGAATTATACAGGAGCAGTCCAAGACGACGCAATGGTGTGGCCAAGTTTTTCTCTCCACACTTTGAAAGAGAAACGAGAGGGGACGGAAGGGAGAAGGGAGGAAAGGAGGAACATTGTGTAGAGCTGGGATGTGCAGTCAAGGGGGGAGGGGAGGGGGAGAGTATAGGGGTGGAAGAACACCATGGAGAAAAGGAAAAAGAAGTGGGAGAGGAGAAGGAAAAGGAGAAGGAGGAGGAGGAGGAGGAGGAGGAGAAGGAGAAGGAGGAGGAGGAGAAAGAGGATGATGATGATGATGATGATGATGATGATGATGATGATGATGATGATGATGATGATGATGATGATGATGATGATGATGATGATGATGATGATGATGATGAGGAGGAGGAGGAGGAGGAGGAGGAGGAGGAGGAAAAAGAGAAGGAGAAGGAGGAGGAGGAGGAGGAGGAGGAGGAGGAGAAAGAGGAGGAAAAGAAGGAAAAGGGAGAGGATGAAAGGGGTGTTGATTTACAGTTGAAGAAGCACTAGGGAGAAAAAGAGAGAAAGAGAGAAAGAGAAGAGGAGGGAGACAGGCAAAGAGCAAAATTAATGACATACTCCAGAACTTGCCTGTGTATCTAACGTCCCATACCCACACCGACGATCACACTGGTGGGAGTATCGGAATGAAAGAGGCATTACATTACCTTCAAATTACAATAAAATAAAAGGCCCTTTCTTTGTATCTATCCACTTAGGTTTAGATAAAGTTGATTTTAGCAGATTAACACTTAACAAAATTAATGAAACTAGTATTGCACTGACGTCAAACACATGGCGAAAGTATTTTTGTTTTGAACGTTCCCGTTATGGCACAAGAATATATTAAAAATCAGTCCCATTTTCCTAAGAACAATGTTAAAAGCAGTCCCATATTCCCAAGAAAAGTATATACAAAAACAGTCAAATATTCCTGAGAATTTTTTTAACAAGCACTTCTACATTCCCAAGAAAAATTAAAATAGCAGTTCCACATTCCCAAGAAAAATTTTACTGTTGGAATGCCAAGGTTCTCAAAGGAAAAACGGTGTTGGCCTCTCGTGTTGAAGCAAGGAGGTAGAGATTCATACATATGCATCAGCGATTACCAGTTGTACCAGTTGTTAGCTGTGTTTATATGACTCCATGCACCCTGGACAACACAAACACAGACACACACACACACACACACACACACAGAAACTAACACGAAGAGTGACACACACACACACACACATACACACACACACACGAGTGAGTATCACATAAGCGTTAATATCCTTGGTTTTCCTGTAAAGTTGAAGATATTTTCTGTCCTTCAACTCGGTCTCTCTCGTTTGGAGGATAAACATGAAGCTGGCAATCTGAAACCCGTGGAGCGTGAGTGAAGGACGTAGGACGAAGGAAAACGTGATAGTTTGATGTCTGCTACACACACACACACACACACACACTCACACTCACACACACACACACACACACACACACTCACACTCACACACTCACACACACACACACACACTCACTCACACACACTCACACTCACACACACACACACACACACACACACACACACTCACACACACACACACACACACACACACACACACACACACACACACACTCACACACACACACACACACACACAATCACACACACACACACACTTTAGCAAAAGGAAGGACGTAAAGAATTCCGAGGTATTTTCTTGCGGTGACGGTAAACAAGTTGTGTTGAGAAGTTAAAGTTAGCTTGAGGAGGAGTGGCCACATCCTGGTAGCCAAGGTGAAGAGACAAAGAGTGAGGCGACCACACCCTCTTCAAGAGTCGGGTCAACTCCCATCACGCATTTATAGTCTTAAGTCTTTTTGAAAAATTGGAGGTATACTGATTTCTCCAAACAATCCCATGAAACAAATCACTTCAATGTTACTAATAGAGGATCTGATTCATGATATAGTTTGGAGGATTCAGTAACCCTCTTAATTTACCTCATATGTTTTTTCCCTTAACTGGAGAAAACGTGATAACATCCATTCAACCTACAGTATAAAATTGTCAGCTTTAATCAATAAGTCTTTCTCTCGATTCCATTGTTCATAGACTTTATAATAGCCTTGCTGTATAAATATTAGTGCAGTTTATCTTTTTAGTTTGCAATACATTATCCAACAGAGCAAATAATTGAGTTGCAGGTGTCGGTGCACTTTAGTCTGATAAAAATGTCATAAAATGCCCAATTATCAAACCAGCAGAACGTTTACAGGATAAAAACTGTAAATTCCTGTTGGTAGGTATTATTAATTAATAGATTCAATAATAGCGCCTGGAAAAAGTTATTAATGCCAGAGAACACTTGCTCTATCCAGGGGTAATATTTTGGGAGCCTAAACACCCAGACTGGACGAGTTGAATTACGATCCCAGGTCATACCAGGGAGGAAGGGTTTGGAAGGCAGTAGGAATACATAACTGTGGTCAGATATTGTAATGTGGTCAGTTATTGTACCCGTCAATGAATAATTTCGAACCGACTGAATGAATCAACCAGCCGTTTGTGTGTGTACTGGTGATGACCTAAGCCTCGATGGTAGTAATATTAGTAAAGGCGTTGTTCAATGTCGGAACACAACAAGTAAGAGGCGTTGTAATTGGATACCGTGGCTAAGATGGCGTGGCTGGCGGGAACAGTAGATAGTAGAAAAGTGTGGTAAGTGGAGAGGCTTGGAGGTTAAGGCAGGAAAGGAGAGGTGGAGAGAGTCCGAGTTTGAAAGGTAGAAAGAGGAAGAGGTAGGAATGGAGAGGCTGAGGGTGTGGCAAGTGAAGAAGCAAGAGGGGAGAACCAGAAAGAACGGAAGCTGGGAGAATGGGAGGTTGGAGAGCTGATAGAGAGAGGCAGGGGTGGGTTGGAAGAAGTGAGGACAGTAGAGATGGGGTCGGTAGAATGGATAACAGAAGCACTGGAGGAGGTAGAGGCAAAAGAGAATGTGGGAGACGGAAAAGGGAAAAGCTGAGAGAGGCGGAGGCAGGAGGGGAGTGACGGGAAGATTTAATGGAAGACGTAATGGAAGGGAGGAGTGAAGGAGACCCCTGGAAAGACATAGGACGAGATTCCAGGAAAGGTGAGGATGGGAGATGGGGAGGCCAGAGACGTAGAAACAATGTTAGGGAAGAACGAAGAGGGAAGTGGGAGAAATCGACATCAATATGTTATTCTTGTGATTTATAGCCTATCATGAATCAAATACTTTTTCTCGCCATTGATTAATATGTGAACGTAAAATTGAAATAATAAGTGCTTACCTTAAATTTTACGGTGCAAATATATCAAAACTAATTATGATAAAAAATAAATAGTTTCTCGGGAATGCAACACAATTGAAGTATTAATATATTTTGGAGTTATTTGCAAACTGGATTGGTGACATTACTTATAACATATTTTAGGCTAATCATTAATGATCTCTTTTTCCATCTCTCCCCGCAATAATATACTGACGATAAAGTTCAAGAAAAGAAATCTAGAAAGGGAAGTGGCTGTTCACATATAGCGAGCCTCAGGAAGCGGGTCGAGACATTTGCATATTTATAAAGAGTCTCTCGATCACACCAAAGTGCATGCAGGCGGCTGGCCACACTGGAAATATAAAGTTGGACTCCAGTTTCTCTCTCTCTCTCTCTCTCTCTCTCTCTCTCTCTCTCTCTCTCTCTCTCTCTCTCTCTCTCTCTCTCTGTGTGTGTGTGTGTGTGTGTGTATGTGTGTGTGTATGAAACTTGTTGCAGTGTGAGAATATGGCAACAATAAACCGGATATGTGTATAAGCGTAACGTAATATTCGGAGTAAGTCATAAAACTATCCAAGGAAACCTCACGGGTGATTAGAATATTCAGGACAAGTATATAATTGCACAAATGTACAAAGTGTTCGCCCCCACAAGTCCAATCTATATAGTGTAGTGATTGCTTGTAAAAAATAATGTAGACACAATTTTACCTTCTTTTAAGTTATGCACTGCCGCCAACAACACTATTGGGGTTTGTACTCGGACTATGTAAAGGTTTTAACCTGGGCACATAGGTAGTGTTGTATGGTGGTAATGGAATAGGAAGGTCATAATAATTGTACCAACTTCACTTAGGTGAGCTACAGATGGGTTGGTGCCCATGTATTTGTATGTGTTATAATCATTTGCTTAGTTTATTGGTATGACAGACGGCCACAATTTATAAAAAAGGCAGAATCTATATTTACCATCAATACTGGGACAAAGTGAGGGCACTATTGCAGCGCCAACAAACTCGGAGTAATGTTACAAATTTGTTGATTGGTTCAGTGTTCTGAAATGGATTCCACCATGGAGAAGCGTAAAGTATTGTACACGAGCACCAAAATTGAAATCGTTCATTACACTGTGATTGACATTCCACAATACCCTGCTTGCTGGAAACATTTAATAGTTATTGCAACAATTGTACTAAAGCTCAGTTACAAATATCCTAACGCGATAAAGCGTATTGAGAATAATGGAGTCAATGGAATGGCCTTCATATATAGAAGAAAAAAAATTAGAAAGAATATACTCGTAATTGTTCTCGTCAAAAACTGTGGATATAAAAAATACAATACGCTATAAACCAAGTTGTTATGATGACCGTGACAATTAACATTATTTCACCACGTTTTATGTTTTATAACTATAGTAAGCTTATGTTCTATGACTATAATAAGCTTATATTTTATGACTATAATAAGCTTAGTTGTGTAACTCAATGTGATGAGATGCTCTTTAAACTATATTAATTTTTTCATCATCAATCATCCATATTAGCAAACTGAATTAAATAGTAAAGCACGTGGGATTGTCTGGGATTCATGCTGTCACCTAAACAATGTATGCACACCAATAACTTTCTGTAAAAAAACAAACAATATAACCTGAAGGACGACGAAACCTGGAAATATTGTAAAATCCGTGTTTGCTGTAGTGGATATAGAATAAGAACACTTTACACGAGAGGATGTGTATAAATGGCTTTCGAGAAGATCCAGAGCCGCAGTGTGTGTGTGTATGTGTGTGTGTGTGTGTGTGTATGTGTGTGTGTGTGTGTGTTCGTGTGTGTGTGTGTGTGTGTGTGTGTGTGTGTGTGTGTGTGTGTGTGTGTATGTGTGGGTGGGTATGTTAGTGTGTGTGTGTGTGTGTTCGTGTGTTTCGTCTAAGAGTTTTCCATTAAACTTGTGTCCCCCTCGGCAACACTCAGGCTCTCTAAGGCAATTTTCGACCAACATTAGTCTTCATCTTGCCCTCACAGTATAAAAGTTTGGGTATAAGAAGTAAATTCCCTTCCCTGTTTCCACGAGGTGCATGAAAGAATCTACGTATAGATCACTAGTATCCTTTTACAATCCCTGTATTCCGACACATTCACCGACATACATTAACGGAGTGCGGGAATAGGGGACAGCCTTGGGGGGGGGGGGTTGTGGGGTGCGGGAATAGGGGGACAGGCTTGGGGGGGTTAGGGGGATGTGGTTTTTTTTGGGGAGGGTGCAGGAATAGGGGTGCAGGCCTGTGGGAGTGGGTGAGGGTTAGATGGTTGTGGGAATAGGGGACAGGCTTTCTACCACCCCTATTCCCGCACCCCCCCCCCCCCCCCCCCAGTCCCTCTACTCCCACACCCCCGTAACCAAACTACATATTTCTGCCTTTCAGTCTGCTAGATTTACAACTAAGCAAAGCCATTACAAATTTCCAGGCAGGAAATGCTTGCTGCAAAATGAGAAAAGGAAAGACTCGTATTTTATTGAGTAAAGAAAAGCAATAAATGTCTGGTTGTTTCCCAGGAGTAAAAAATTCCTTAGTGGAGGCAAAATTTTACTTCCCGTTTGTCTGTCCGCCCAAAAACAATATAGCATGTTACTGAATAGCAAGATGGATTAAGGGTAAAGTACACAAGATTTTTGTAAGTATCAATCAGTATTCACATAACAAAAGTTTTATGTATACAATTGCATCTTATTTTACGTTAAATACCAAATTGTGGAGCTGCAAGCGAGGAAAACTGTAACACATATTTATAAAAAGGAGTCACATTCGGCAATTAAAAGTCCTGCGTCTTGCCACTTTTCTGATTTTTTTATGAAACTGTGATTGACTATGTATGTTATTTTCTTTATTTGTAAGAATGGATAAATGATACTGCATATATATATTCAGCTTGATATTTTTTTGCATTTACAAAGAATCTCTATTTTAATTTTTAAAGACCAGTTTGTAGCGTATGAATATTATTTTGGTTCGGGACTGGAAAGTAAATTGATGTGTTGTTGTGCAGGGACTTTACATCAGCTTAAAGCGATGTCTTTTCATGGTCTGATGTTAAACTTCTTACCGGTAATGGAATTTAGCAAATAACATTACTCATTATTTGCAACGAGATCCGACTGCATTGAAGAACAGTATCACAGCAATGTTTCAACCACATAAAATTAGTTGGAATGACTCTTTCAACAAGATGGTATGATAAAGAATTCGTCAGAAGACCATACTTGGAATCAGGAAGGCTCCCGTAAAGTCAAAAGCATAAACTTCCTTCAGGATATGTGGCCAAAGAGAAAATATACATCGTCGTCATAATTCGCAACAATATAATTATACGGTATCCTGTTGCTAATTAAGGCTGAAGGGAAAATATAGCAGTTTAGATGACAGCGTTACCAGAGTACAATATTTTTTCTCACATTATGGACAGGAGACCAAAGTTCACTCATCATTCCAACAGTGTAAAGTTCAGCATTGACCAGAGCATACGAAATAAGTTACTGATGGACGTAGCTGTGTAAAATAAGCCCTCGGAGGGATAAGGACAGACAAATGGCCCTTATTGTTAGTCGTACGAGGACGGCCTTTTATTATTCAAAGCATATCCATTGGGTGAGATAATTGCGGTGGAGTTTGTTGCAGGTGTAGTTAATTTTTGTTCATGGTCTATTGCCGATTTCACTTTAAAATGATACTAACCTCCGGGTGAAGTCCAGCGAGGCAGTGACAGTAGCTTTTGGAGAGGAAATATATGGAAGGAAGAGACACGTTGTAGTGAGAAAGAAAGGAGTTTGGACATGCAGGAGAAGTAGCATATTATATACTTTTACGGGTTGGTGCACTCGGACACATACACACACATAGGAAGGATACATACCAACACACGGACACACAAAAAGGACACACACACACACACAAAAATTATTATAGCTCCATGGGTTAGACGGTTAAGGAAAGAGAACACTTCGCCTGCTGAGGAGAGAGAAGAGGAAGGAAGGAGTGATTGGCAGACGAAAACGGGAGGAAGCAAGGGAAGGAGGATACGGAAGGGAAGCTCAGATTACACGGAGTTAATGAGGTGGGATAATAGTATCGAAGGAGCGGAAAGGTGATATGGCAGACGAGAGGCAGGGAGCAGCAAGAGGAGTATCAGGATTACAAAGGACTTTCAGACAGGAACAGACCAGGCTGGAATGAGTAAGAGTAGGGGAAGGAAGAAAATACTTTGACACCTCGAGAGGGAGTAGAGAAAGGATGACTGAACATGAAAGGAAAGAAATAGGTTATGAGATAGAGGTAAATAGACACATGAATTGATAAACAAATAGATAGATAAAGTGATAGATAGTGATCAAGATAACACAGATAGATAGAGTCACAAAGGGGGCTACAAAAATAAGTACACAAAATGTCTTTACGAGGAAAAGAAGGGAGGGAGTAGCTGTAATTATAGTGATAAGAGAAGGAGGAGGGAGGGAGTAGAAGTAATTATTGTGATAAGAGATAGAGGAGGGAGGGTGGAAGGGAGATACAGAAACTATAGTAGAAAAGGGAAAGGGAGGAAGGGTGTAGCAGTAACGATAGTACTAAGCTGAGAGAGGAGAGAAGAAGAAGAGGAGAGAAGGAGAGAGGAACCGTAACTATAATGGTAGAAAGAAGAGGAGAGAAGGAGAGAGGAACCGTAACTATAATGGTAGAAAGAAGAGGAGAGAAGTAGAGAGGAACCGTAACTATAATGGTAGAAAGAAGAGGAGAGAAGTAGAGAGGAACAGTAACTAGTATAGAGGGAAGAGGAGGTGGAGATCTCGCCAATCCTGAGGTCCGGAATCAGGTCTTGCTGAAGGAGTAATTAGCCATGTGGAGGGGTATCTGATGCTCATCCGGCTCCGGCACCCGTGGGAGCTCTTAGGGTCCTTCCTTGTGGTCTCGTCTGCTGCCTCAAATGATATAGATATTGAACCTTCTGATTATGGGTTCAATATCATTTCTAAGGGGAGTTCGAACCTCTTTATGGGGTAGATAGAAGTTCTGATTTTTCCAAAAAACTACTGATTAATGTGGGATCCGATTCGTGACTTCGTTTAGAGGATTTTCAGTCGTGTTCCAATTTACCGTAAAAAGTTCCTCCCTTTAATAGACACTGTTGATGTATTCTGAAAATTGTAGATAAATGAGTCCTTTAAATATTGCCAAGAAACACACACACACCTATAGGGAAGAAGCGTGTTTCGTGGCATAGTCAGGAAGAATCAGAAGCATCCAATTCTCATACACGATCACAGGGTCCTTGATTAATAACCTTTAAAAATCTGGTCCGTCGTTTGTAAGTTGTTTTTTGGTATGCAGTGTTTGGACGAATCAGTGTCAACACATTCACTCTACAATATCGTATTAGGTGTATGTATAATAATGAGTGCTTTATTCTCAACATATAATATAATCCTTCTTATCTTCATTCTCTTTATCCTCCTTCTTTTTCTCTACTTTATCCTCCTCCTTCTCCTTCTCCTCTTTATCCTCCTTCTTCTCCTTATCTACTTTTATCCTCCTTCTTCTCTTTCTCTACTTTTCTCTCCTCTTCTTCCTCCTCCCTCCTTATAATGAATGAAAGATATAATATTGTGAAGCTGCTAATTGGCTATTGGAGTCGTGGGGTTTAGACAGAATTAAATCCACTCCAGTCTTCCCTTTTCTTTAAGTTTTCCTCTGATAGAAACCCTCTCTTATTATATTACATTTTTACTCGTCCATGTTCAAGGCCTTACTGTGATATGCCTCTTCTCCCCCATACCTTCAATCTCGTTTAGTTTTACGTGCTCTTACATACACCCTCCTCAACCCCAAACCCCCCCCACCATGCAACTTCCTCCCCCCTTTCCATCACATCCTCTTCTTTTCATTTTCCGTTTCACTTTCTTCTCTTCCCTGCTCCCTACTCCCATTCTAATTAACTCTTACATAATGACTGACAACCTTTCTCTCACTAACGCCAGGAGATTTTATATTTAGGAAGCAAGCCCTACTGACCTTTAAAGGGGTAAGATCTATTTCAGGAACTCCATGAACAACTGGTTATATCTTAGGTAACATACTTGATACAGACGATTACAGTATGTGCCGCACCAAAAAAAAAAAAAAAAAAAAAAACGTATCAATATTATATCGGTCACCTCTTCGCTATACAGTAGGTGCTTCGTCAACTTTAAGGTTATGCTCTTCTTCCTTCTCCCTCTCTATTTTTTACCTCCCTTTTCTTCAACGTCTCTTCCTTCTCCCTCCTTTATCTTCAACATCTCTTCCCTCTCCTTCTCTTTTCTCCAACATCTCTTCCCTCTCCCTCCTTTATCTTCAACATATCTTCCTTCTCCCTTCCTCCATACACAGTCCTCCATAATACATACCTTCCTTCATCCTTCCTTCCCCATACTCCACCTTCCTTATTATTCCTTGGCCGCCAACTGTATAAAATAAATGGAGTCCTTTTTTCTTCTCTACACCACATAATTATCATCTCCTATACATTAAATTCCTTCTTTCACTTATCACTTTGTAAGCTAAACCTCAACTCCACGTCCCCTTTAATTGATAAACTCATTCATTCTCCCTCACAGAAAGCCTCCACCCGTCCCACCCCCTCCATGGTCCTGGCTGATCCCCAATTCTCGTAAATATTCAAGAGTGATTTACAAGATACGGTGCGGCGAGCCTCCTGGACCTGAAACTCTCCCATCTAGAGGAATGCATAGGTCCATATTGCAGTACAGCCTCATGCATGGTGTGGCCGGAGCTATCGTCACATGAAGGGTGTAAGCTTTATCGTGTATTGGGGTGAAGGTTGTAAGCTTTATCGTGTATTGGGGTGAAGGTTGTAAGCTTTATCGTGTATTGTGGTGAAGGTTGTAAGCTTTATCGTGTATTGGGGTGAAGG
This sequence comes from Petrolisthes manimaculis, assembly GCA_034508575.1. NCBI lineage: Eukaryota > Metazoa > Arthropoda > Malacostraca > Decapoda > Porcellanidae > Petrolisthes > Petrolisthes manimaculis. Next base: position 2,752 of record JAWZYT010003925.1, on the reverse strand, counting down.
TTGTAAGCTTTATCGTGTATTGGGGTGAAGGCTGTAAGTTTTATTGTGTATTGGGGTGAAGGTTGTATAAGCTTTATCGTGTATTGTGGTGAAGGTTGTAAGCTTTATCGTGTATAGGTAAGACCAATACACGCAGCATCATGGAATGGAGAACCAGTAAAGTAACACCCACGAAGCTACTACTACGTCTATGGTTCTATAATACGCTTTACATTGCTTAAACCATACTAAGGAAAAGTACGGTTCATTCATATCACAGACGATGCCATCACCTTTAAAATATAGGCATTAATTAAGGAATTCCAGACAAATAAAAAGTAAAAAAAAACTACGAATATAAAGTCTGTATATCCGGATCAGGTTTTAATGACTTATGAGACTGGTGAGTAGGTGGGTGGTTGTGGCGTCCTGTGAGTTGTGGGGCAAATGACCTTATATAAGAACAGACTCATAGTACACCCGAAGCTTTGGAACCCACTGACTGTCCATTGACCTTAATCGGACCTCTTTAATGAAATAAAAACCTTCTTTAATCAACTCAACAGAGAGCAAATTAAATATACCGGTTTTGCGCTTTAAGCACCGTAATTTATATATCTAAGTAACTATTCTAGAGAACATAAACATATAAACAATAAGCGATATATATAAGTAACTATAAGTAACTAAGTAACTATTCTAGAGAACATAAAAATATAAACAATAAGCGATATATATCACTTATCATTTGCCTTATGGTTTTGATCTGATCTGTAATCATGTCTTTCCAATTTAATATATTGAATAATTAGTGTATATTTCACAGAGATGATTCCAACCGACCTTCTACGTGAAAGTAACACACACACACACACACACACACACACACACACACACACACACACACACACACACACACACACACACGCACACACACACACACACACACACACACACACACACACACACACACACACACACACACACACACACACACACACACACACGCACACACACACACACACACACACACACACAGCTTCGTCATCTTTGCACACAACATTTTTCAGAGAGAACCCACGAACAACTTCAGTCGTTACATTATTTATTGCTGACACAGACGCGAGGCCCAACATTTTTATTGTTTATGCTCTTAGTTCAGGTCGAGAGTGGCAAACACGGAAGGACGTAAGTAAACAAACAAACAAACAAGGAGGGACTTAAGTAAACAAGCAAACAAGGAAGGACGTATGTAAACAAACAAACAACCAAGGAAGGACGTAAGTAAACAAACAAACAACCAAGGAAGGACGTAAGTAAACAAACAAGCAACCAAGCAGGCAAGCAGGAAATCAAGAGGACCACTACTTAGGTCTTCAATATTAAGTGGCTGTCTTTGATGGGGGCCACGTTTGATCGCCTTCTTATTATATGACGAAGATACTTTCAGCGGACTTACATAAATTGCTAATGGTTTGCTGTTTCCTCTTAGTGAAGAAGGATTTTATTTTTAATACACAAGTTTCTGTGAGGATGGAAGAGTTTTGTGAGGGGACATTTTGTTTTATGTTGTTGGAAGGAAAAAAAAATTGTATGCCTAAAGAAAATAATTATGTTTTGGGAGGATTGAAGGTGCTTATGAGACAGGAGTATAAACCTTATGTGTACACTAGTTAATACTTCCTCTTTCATTAACACGCCATATGAATTAAACCAATAAATGTTTGTAAAACGTTAACGAGTATGTATGTAGCATCGAAGCATCATATCTACATCAATATTTCGAAGAGCCATTATTTTTATAGCTGTTGTGTCTGCTGCTGAAGGCTTACAATCGCGAGCTAAACCACGAGTGTGAAAAATGGAGGTGGAGTGTCGAGTTAAATCCTAACATGTTATTGTAAACTGATGGCAAGAGTCTCGGTGGACAACAGAACCTTCAGGAGATAAGATGTTGTCGGTGAACTGGAGGCCACTGACCCCACCAAGAAAGACACATGCACCAGGAAAGAATATAAAACACGAAACAGAGAATTATATCCAGAAAACTATAGACACCAAAACTAAGAGAGAGACACCTGAAAAGAAAATAAAGTACGAAACAGAAAATTATATCCAGAAAACTATAGACACCAAAACAAAGAAAGAAACACCAGAAAAAAAAATATATAAACTACAAAATAGACAATGGTATCCAGAAACAGAGAACCAGAGAAACTAAGCAAAAAAATTGAAGGGCAATATAGAAGTAGAGAAATCGAACCCTATAGACGTAACTGAGGTGGGCTCGTTAATTCAGGTGTTATCAGCTCCGGAATCCAAGGCGTTAAGGATGACACATTAAGTCGTGCATCTCTATCCAGCTGAACACACGACCTCCATGCCACGGGTAATGGAAACACGAGCTGGCAGTGGAGGAGGAGGAGGAGGAGGAGGAGGAGAAGAAGGAGGAGGAGGCAGGAGGAAGAGGAGAAGGAGCAGGAGGAGGAGGAGGAAGAGAAGAATGGGAAGATGGAGGATCGCAGGAAACTTGAAGGACTGAAGGAGGGAACGAGGTGGATATTTAGGAGGAGGAGAAGGAGACGGGAGAACAAGGGGGAACTGAAGGAGAGAATGAATATGAGTATGAGGAGAAGGAGAAAGAAGGAGGAAGAGACTTGAGAAATGGGGAAATGAGAAGAAAAACGAAGGGATCTGCATTTTCAGGAAGGAAGGGAGAGATGATGATGACCATAATAAAAATTTTAAGGACTTACTGTTATATAGGGGAAAT
>JAWZYT010003924.1:87500-113750 GCA_034508575.1 Petrolisthes manimaculis | reverse complement strand
CCCTTCCCTCCCCAAAAACACAACACAAAACATCACAGAAATATTAACACTTTTCTCGCCTCCCTTTTCCTTCCCTTCTCTCCCATACAACCCAACCCAACACAACACAACGTATAGACATGAACACAATAAACCCCTCCCGTCCCCTCCCCTAACTCGTCCTTCCCTCTCTTTGTGATAGAGGCTGAGCCAGTTTTTATTATGGATGCCTGAGTCCACCACCACCACCACCACTACTATCATCACTACTTCTACTACCATAACCACAACTACTTCTACTATAACCACCACTTCTACTACTACAGCCACTACTACTACCACCACCACCACTACTACCGTACTGCTTCTACTACTACCACCACTACCACCACCACTTCTGCTACCACCACCACCACCACCACCACTTCTGCTACCACAACCACTGCTACCACAAACATTACTGCCAACCCACCATCACCACCACTATCACCACTACCCCCAACACTGTCACCACTACTACCACTGTAATGTGTGACTGTAGTGAAGCTGGGGAAGGAATAGATTTGTAAAGTAAAGTAAGACATATCGACTTTGAAAGAGTTACCATAGCTGAATAAAATTGTCTGGAACAAACCAAAACAGAGTAGAAAAAAACAACACACACACACACACACACCGATAAATAATATATAAATACCAGAGACTAAAATAAAATAAAACCACTTATCAGAGATGGGACACAAACCCAGGCTGGTGTGAAGAGGAGTAAGTGTGGAACAACGATAATATAAACTGCACTCGTACTCGACAAAAAAAAAAAAAAAAAAAAAAAAAAAAAAGTGAATCTGAATTATAAAAAGCAGCATAAATGAATGGGGAGAGGACACTGGTACTATCCACTCACCCTAAGATCAAGGACAAGAGACAGTGATGGGTGGGGGTGGTGGGGGGATCCTCTTGGGTACAACCTTGACACTGAACGTGGCACTAGAGGGAAGAATGTCCACCCACTTGCCCCTGAATATCCCCAAATCACCCCCCCCCACTCTCTCTCTCCCTCCCCCTCTCTCTCTCTCCCTCCCCCCTCTCTCTCTCTCCCTCCCCCTCTCTCTCCCCCCCCCTCCCCCCCCCCTCTCTCTCTCCCTCCCCCTCTCTCTCTCTCCCTCCCCCCCTCTCTCTCTCCCTCCCCCCCCTCTCTCTCTCCCTCCCCCCCAAGCCTATCTTACCCTGGCATGTTTCTCTCCTCCTCCCCCCTCTCTCTGCTACTCTTCGCCACGCCCCTCCCTTCTCTCCTTAACCTAGTCTACCCTTCCCTACCTACCCTTGTTTTGTACCCTCCCTTCAGTGCCCCTCCTCTACTCTCCTCTCCTCTACTCTCCTCTACTCTACTTTACTCTCTCTTTCGTTTACCCATCTTACTTCATCCTCAAACCACCCACTTCGACTGCCACGTCCAGTTTCCACCACACTTCACCCCTCTTCTCTTATATCTATCTATCTATCTATCTATTCATCATTAACACTTGCTCTCATATATCCAATTTTTTAACTCAGCCTTTTCCTATTCAAGCCTGCACTCGTCTTTCCCATTTATTATCCATCCATCCATCCATCCATCCATCCATCCATCCATCCATCCATCCATCCATCCATCCATCCACCCAGCCACGCCCTTCTCTCTCCAGGTCCCTTTCATCCAAAAATTTCTTGTATCTCCTTGTAACTCCCATTCTCCTCTATTCTCCTTATATGACCAACCCAACCACTCCCTCTATTACTTGAGCCCCCCATACCTACATTGTATACCCTCGCTGTCCCACCCAGTTAGAATGTGTGTGTGTGTGTGTCTTGCTGTGTGTGTGTGTGTGTGTGTGAGAGAGAGAGAGAGAGAGAGAGAGAGAGAGAGAGAGAGAGAGAGAGAGAGAGAGAGAGAGAGAGAGAGAGAGAGAGAGAGAGAGAGAGAGAGAGAGAGAGAGAGAGAGAGAGAGAGAGAGAGAGAGTGTGTGTGTGTGTGTGTGTGAATGTGAATGTGTACGTGTCTATGTGAATGCGTGAAAAGATCCAATATAAACAAAATAAAATAATGTTGTCTGGAATAATAATAATAATAATAATAATAATAATAATAATAATAATAATAAAAATAATAATAATAATAATAATAACAGTAATAATAATAAAAATAATAATAACAGTAATAATAATAATAATAATAACAAAAATATTGACCTTTGATGTGTAACTCTGTGGGAACTATAATGGTCAACAATCCCTGGCAAAGAATTCCAGCATCCACGCCTTATAACAATATAAATAAAAACCACAACAGTCTAGGCCTATCGACATTAAAAAAACCATCCATTTCCACCAGTAACTTTCTCCCTCCATCCCTCCCTCCACTGAGCCTTGAACTTCTGCCTCTCCAGAGTACATGGTAATTGTATTTTCTTTCATGTGTTGGTACTTTTATATAGTATACAGTATTTAGGAAAGTGGGTTGCCCTCAATTTCTTGCGAGACAAACTACAGTCATGGGCATAAGTTGACGTCCTCACCTCCAGTCCTTCAATACCTCTTCATTAAACTAAATATTTGTACAGTTTTATTCGAGGAGAACAACAAGTCTTACGTTTATACACAGCGATTCACGTAACGCAAAATGAACCACTCAGAGGGGGTCATATTAAATCATTATAAGGGATTTTGAAGCGTCTATAAATATATACGAACTTACTTACACCTTTTTGTGGATAATCAGAATGTTGGTAAAATCTGGAGCAAGTCATTCTATCAAACTACTACAAGCAAATAACACACTACCGTTATGTTTGTTCATCTGGTCCTGTTTCCTTTCCTGATATACCTTACAAGAATGTAGGAGCCTCTTACCTTAGGTTTACACACACACACACACACGGTTAAGCAACAGTTTTTTGTTGACACACATACATACACACAATCAGAGAGAGAGAGAGAGAGAGAGAGAGAGAGAGAGAGAGAGAGAGAAAGAGTGAGAGAGAGAAAGAGATTAACTAACTACCTAACTGATTAAACAGGCAATAACAATAACAACTTTTTAGGGCCGTGTATGTACAAACACCCAGAAGAAATATGAGCCATAAATCGACTGGCAAAGGACACCAACCCAATTAGTAGCCTATATTACTGTTGCTATGGTATGGTAATGGTATGGTAGTGGTATGGTAGTAGCCGTGTGCAATAATGTTGGGGTATCCAGGTCAACTAATAATTAAAAACCCTGTACAGATCGTGTATGAAAAGTGGAGGCGTCGGTCATCTGTATTCCTCCTGATATAAAACATCTTAATTAGAGTTTGGACTTGGTCGTATGTTTGTATTACTGACTTCACCACGGTGTATTACCCTCTTAATTAAGCCCAAATAACAAACAAACAAACAAATAAACAAACAATCAAGCAAATAAACAAACAAACGGAATACACACTCGTTCCTTCACCAGTAAACCAGAGACTATTGGCACAGACCAGACATATATACCCATCTTATACACCTACTTACGGACTTGTTGTTGTTGAATTTGTTGTTGTTGTTGTTGTTGAACTTGTTGTTGAACTTGTTGTTGAACTTGTTATTGTTGAACTTGTTGTTGTTGCTGAACTTGATGTTGTTGAACTTTATGTCGTTGTTGTTGTAGAGAGGAACTGAACCTGAATCTTCCACCGTATGGGCAGTACTATGGAATAATAATCGCGACTGTACACCTCAATCAGCTCCCCCCCCCCTAAAACGAGAATGAGATAAAAAAACAAAAACAATGCACAGTGAGAGTATAAAGAAACTTTTATTTTTTATTTATTTTTATTTTTTATTTCCCCGTTTTAGTCTAGAGAACAAAATTAATTCGATGTTTACTTTTCTTATCAAGTATACTGTATTCTACTTTCACTTCAGACACGAATAAAATAATATAGACACGGAGGTCGTATGCCATATTGCCTAATAATAATAATAATAATAATAATAATAATAATAATAATAATAATAATAATAATAATAATAATAATAATAATAATAATAATAATAATAATAAAAATAATAACAATAACAATAACAATAACAATAACAATAACAATAATAATAATAATAATAATAATAATAATAATAATAATAATAATAATAATAATAATAATAATAATAATAATAAAGAAGAGAAAATAAAACAAAATATATATAGATATAAAAAAAGATATAAGTTGTTTGTGTAAATTTATCGCTTCAAATAATGTCACTACCGGTATCTAAAAATATGATAAATAGAAAGATACAGTAAGTAATATCAAGTATATAGGCAGCTACATCCATTTTATTTATATTACAAGACTTACAAATGATAGAAAGAGATAGATAATATTATATACTTTATTTTAATCTGTGGAATGCAAACCTGGTGAGGCTATTTTTGTCTTCTGTCTGTCTGTCTGTCTGTCTGGGGGATGACAATAGGAAACCATTCAAGCATAATTTTATTCGAAGGTCAACCAGATGTTTATTTTGTTACACACGAGGACAAAACACGACAATAGTCATCTCGTTCACCAAGGAGTATCTCAATTTAATGTGTGTGTGTGTGTGTGTGTGTGTGTGTGTGTGTGTGTGTGTGTGTGTGTGTGTGTGTGTGTGTGTGTGTGTGTGTGTGTGTGTGTGTGTGTGTGTGTGTGTGTGTGTGTGTGTGTGTGTGTGTGTGTGTGTGTGTGTGTGTGTGTGTGTGTGTGTGTGTGTTACAAATAGAAGACAAGGGATAGTGTTTACGGACCATCAAGTAGATTATAATTATTCGTTCCTGGGTAGATAGAAAGTAGCATGTTACTTAAGAGGCGAGGTGTGCTAGGCAACTCAAGGCCACAGTCAATTATTATCAAACCCAAAGTAAGTAAACCAAACCAACCAAAAAAAAAAAAAAAAAAAAAAAAGTCGAATTACACAAGTTTCTCCTCTCTGAATTCTGGAGCAGCAAGTTAATTAAGTTTCTATCACATCAGACCTCTTCTTGAACCACTTGTCATTATTGCCCCCAAGAAAGAAAATTCATATCTTCTTCACGTTTAATTTACACTTGTCAATTCAGATCCTGCTATTCTTGAAAAAAAAAAAAAAAAAAAAAGTACCAATAACATGTTTCTCCCCAAAGACGACGTTTTACATTAGAGGGAGTTGGATAAATTGTGTAAGGATAATAATAATAATAATAATAATAGGTTTGCAGCTGGTGATACAAAATGATGAGAACCAGTGAAGCGACTAAAAGCAAACTATATTTACCATGTATCACAGAAAACTTTAGAAGCAAAAAGTAGTGACAATAAAATCCAGTTTAACGCCTTGCAAATCACACACACACACACACACATACGCAGGAGTGGACACATGTTGAGAGCAGTACAAACAAAAAGACCAATGTGTATGTGTATAATCCCAGTGTGTATTATCCCACGAATCTGCACTTTGTTCCAGTCAACCCGATTAGAAAACTTGCAAAATGAACAACACGAGTACTGAAAGAAAGGCCCATCAAAATCAAACCACGGGAACGACTTAGAAATACGACTGACTGAAAGAGGAGGGGGAGTGGGGGAGGCAAGAAAGTGTGGGGGAGGCAAGAAGGTGAGGTGGTTGTCGTGGCATTGACCTTGATAGGGAAGGCAGAGCAGGGCAGGGCAGGGCAAAGCAGGGCAGGGCAGGGCAGGGCAGGGAGTGGCAGCATGTGTGTGGCACTGTTTGTGTGATGAAACTCTCGGCCTAAGAGTGCCACGTGTATAGGCTGATTATTTTCCCCCCACCCACCCACCTCTCTCTCTCTCTCTCTCTCTCTCTCTCTCTCTCTCTCTCTCTCTCTCTCTCTCTCTCTGCGGGATTGAGGGGGGACAGACTTGGGTATGGGGGGGGGGAGGGGGGTAGAAAGCCTGTCCCCCTATTCCCGCACCCCCTTGAATGAACTTCCTTGTATCCACGTCAATGTTTCCTTCAGAGGGCATCATGTTTCCTGACAATGTGTGGTGAAACAGGAAATGGGGTTGTTGTTGTTGTTGTTGTTGTTGTTGTTGTTGATGTTGATGTATGTGCTTCCTTCCTTCCTTCCTTCCTCTTGATATTTTTTGTATTCGTCTTTCAAGTCCATTTTGATGCTTGAGGAGAATTCTTATTTATCTGTTTATTTGTTCATTTGTTATTTTTGTCTTTATTTATATATTCATTTATTTCCTTGTTTATTTATTTATTTAACTCCCTATTTATTTCCTTATCTATTTATCTCTTTATCTATTTATTTATTTCCTTATCTATTTACCTCTATTTATTTCCTTATTTATTCATCTATTTATTTATTCATTTATTTCCATATTTAATCATCTCTTTATTTATTTATATATTTGATTATTATATATGTCTTTATTTTTTTATTTCCTTATTTATTTATTTATTTATATATTTGTTTATTTATCTTTTTATTTTGGAGAGTGGCTGGGGGGGGGGAGGGTGTACTGTTTATATTCAACAATAAAATATATGTACAAATCTATAAAGGAACTAGATGAAAGAACACACACACACACACACACACACACACACACACACACACACACACACACACACACACACACACACACTAACCTACACTTCCCTTGGTCGTCCTATGATTTCAACACCTTTTTCTTCCCAGCCTTGTGTGTGTGTGTGTGTGTGTGTGTGTGTGTGTGTGTGTGTGTGTGTGTCATTATTAAGAGCAAACTCAGAGTACAACATATTAGTTTATACAGTACCTATAATACTTTTTTTTTTTTTTTTTTTTAGATCAGCCCAACCCTTTATTATTTCTTCTGGTGTAGTTCTTGACCTGTAAACAGTAGGCCCTATGTGAGTTTTTTTTTTTTTTTTTTTTTTTTTTTTTTTTGACGAAGGGGATTTTTTTTTTTTTTTTTTTTTTTTTTACATATTTTCTATCTTTTTTTTTAGTCAGATTCTGTTTGTTGTCATTAATGGTGATAGTTATTATTTAGTTTGGTTCACGAAAGTTATTGTGTGTGTGTGTGTGTGTGTGTGTTGTATGTGTGTGTGTGTTGTGTGTGTGTGTGTCTGAGTGTGTGTGTGTGTGTGTGTGTGTAAATCACCCATCAACAGCAATAATTCACTATTGTTACATTGGAGTGCCATGATTCCTCCAAATTATGCCAGGAAACATGACCATATGAACAAAAATAATGGCGTTCTGTTGCTTGGAATAGTTTGGAGGATTCAGTTGCTCCAGATTTACCAACACAAAACTTCTCCATTCAATAAGAGTAACTTTCTGGCAGTACCTGATCAGTTATTCATCTTCATTATCAGGAAATTAGCGAATGTGGTTTAATTTATTTTAATCTATGCATCCATCATCCATCGCCTTGCATTTCCTAACTCTCTCCTGGTCAGCACAAGAGGAGGAATACGGGTTGCCCAAGCGTTTATGACTTAAATTATTACGCGTGTTTTGAAACTTTAGGGAGTGGTCTGGTGGTGAAGGTCCCCAAGTCCATCACAACACAGGGAATAGAGGCTCCAGATATAGATTTCTTTCTCGTCCCTATAGCTTATAATTTATAGTCTCGTGTGATCTACCTAGCCATCCCCTGACCTGACCTGACCCGACCCGAACCTGGCTGACCTAATCATACCTGACCTGATCTGATGTACTTATGAAACATCCTGACCCAATATATATCAAACGCCCCAACCAAAATAAAAAAGCACACACACACACACACCACGTATCCTGTAAGAGTTGGTGGTACACGGGTTTTCTTGGTGAGTCGGGAGTGTCTGAGTCCTTGCGGTGGGAAGAGGAAAAACAGCACTGCCGACTGGGCCTGTGACGTCACCATGGAGTAGTGACGTCACCACCGGGGGTATACAGTATATATATATAGAGGGGAGTACCACGGGTCAGTCAGTCAGTCTACTACAACACAACAACATGTATACAAAGGTACATATTGTAGATATCGGTTTTTGTTTTGATAATTATAGGCCTAAAAAAATCTGATGTTAGGAAATATATATATATATATATATTTTTTTTTTCTTATAAATTCAGTAGATCTCAGTTTTTGGTTTTGATAATTATATGCCTATAAAAGTATGACGTTAGGAAATTATTATTATTATTATTATTATATATATTTTTCCTCTTATAAATTTGGATAGTGCCAGATGATAAAACTCACGACTGAATAGTAATTAATGAAGTTTTTTTCTTTCATACAGTGTTGGCTATTTATATCACATGTAATTAATATAACGCTGTCTATCTGAAACTGTGATTATTTTCGTACTCATAAATTTAATTAATGACTTATAATAATATTGGTAGAAAAAGTGTGGTGGAATATAGTCATGTAGGTGAGGGGGTCATTTAACATACACGAGAAAATTACTTTGCTAAAAAAATAGTGGGTGTAAAATTTAATGATGTGATGTTTAGTTAGTGCTGAAGATGAAATAAATGTGTGATGATGTGTATGACTGATGTGGATGTGTGATGTTTTATGTAGAGGATGAAGTGTGATGTTTAAGTGTGGATGATGAACTGTGATGCTTAGGAGAGAGAGAGAGAGAGAGAGAGAGAGAGAGAAGAGAGAGAGAGAGAGAGAGAGAGAGAATTAGAGAGAGAGAGAGAGATAGAGAGAGAGAGAGAGAGAGAGAGAGAGAGAGAGAGAGAGAGAGAGAGAGAGAGAGAGTCTAGTGTGTTTTAGTGGAAGAAGTGTGATGTTTAGTGTATGGAAGTTGAACCTACCATCCACGAGGACCTCCTCATGATGGAGTCAGATAATTGGAGGTAAATGAGTCCTTCAAAATTAACCACGAAACACCATCTATATAAAAAGAAAGAAAGAGCTTGATTGGTTGCATAGTCAGGAGGAATTAATATTATTATTATTAATTTTATTATTATTAATATTATTATTATTATTATTACAGTATTATTATTATTATTATTATTATTATTATTATTATTATTATTATTATTATTATTATTATTATTATTATTATTATTATTATTATTATTATTATTATTAGTATTATTACTATTATTATTATTATTATTATTATTATTATTATTATTATTATTGTTATTTTTTTTTTTTTTTTTTTCCTACCTAGGTGCGTTGTGGTGTTGTTGGCGGTGGTGGCGGCCGTGTCTGCTGATAAACTCCAATCTCCTACTCCTACCAGGCCCCACAGGTAATTTCAGCAGGTTGTGTGTGTGTGTGTGTGTGTGTGTGTGTGTGTGTGTGTGTGTGTGTGTGTGTGAGAGAGAGAGAGAGAGAGAGAGAGAGAGAGAGAGAGAGAGAGAGAGAGAGAGAGAGAGAGAGAGAGAGAGAGAGAGAGAGAGGTCTGGCCCTAATTTACATCTCCTATAGGAACTCTCTCTTAAAACTCTCTCTCAGAAAATTGGAGTTGATTAAGTCCCTCAAATATTGCCACGAAACGAACACCCACCTATATAATTATGGAAGAAGCCTGTTTGGTGGCATAGTCAGGAGGAATCAGAAGCCTCCAATTCCCATACACGATCACAGGGTCCCTTTAAAAATTAAGGGAAATTCTCTTGTTGCATTTTCCTTTCATTCTTTCTCATCCTTCCTTCATTCCTTTCTACCTATAATCAATCTCCTTCAATCTGTTTCCTCTCATCCTTCGTCCTAACATGGTATATAGTTCCCTCCTTCCTTCCTTCCTTCCTTCCTTCCCTCCTTCTTTCCTTCCTTCCTTCCTTCCTTCCTTCCTTCCTTCTTCCTTCCTTCCTTCCTTCCTTCCTTCCTTTCATCCTTCGTCCTAACGTGATATAGTTCACTCCTTCCTTCATTCTTTCCTGCCTTCCTTCCTTTCTTTCATTTCCTTCATAGTGTCCCATTTCATGTTTGTTTCTTCACTCCAATCCACCTTCACACGATTTCACCCACACCCTCCCTCACCACACCCTCCCTCACCACTCCCTCGCTCTCACTCCCCACCCATTTCTTCCGCCTGCATTCCTTCCTTCTTCCTTTCCTGTTTTACTCCCTCCTTTTAATTCCCTTCCTCTTTCCTTCTCTCCTTCCCTCCCTCTCTCCCTTTTATTCCCCTTTTCTGTCAAACATATTCCTTCTCTTTCTACCTCTCTTCATTTGAGATTAACCTTCGTGTGAAAGGAACTCATTTGCTCATTAATCTCTCTCTCTCTCTCTCTCTCTCTCTCTCTCTCTCTCTCTCCTCTTCTCTCTCTCTCTCTCTCTCTCTCTGCCTCTGCTAATTGCCTGGGTAGAGACAAAAAGCAGCGTGTACTGTGTGGAATTTAGTGGGTCATCCTCGGTGGTGGTCAGGCTCACACCCTCACCTTGATACACTTCTTACACCTCCACCCCTTCCTCCCTCACCTTTCACAACGCATCACTAGACCATTTAATTCACTACAAGGACGCCTACACACACACACACACACACAGAGAGAGAGAGAGAGAGAGAGAGAGAGAGAGAGAGAGAGATAGAGATATATATATAGAGAGAGAGGGCGAAAGAGAGAGAGCAAAAAAAAAAAGTGGTTCATGCTGTCTTGATTATGGGTACCTTTTATTGTGTTGTTAAATTTATTGTGACTTATACCATACCTATTATTTCTCAGTGATGAAACTACCACTACCAAGTCCAGCCAAATTGGGTCATTGTTAGGTAAGCATGCCATTAGCCTGACGCAACCTCCCAAACTCCTTTATCTGATACACGCTAATATTTATGTGGAATCCTTATCATTTCCCTTCTGGCAACATAAGAAAAACCTACAGGAAGGAAATCGGAGACATAATCATTACTTGAGTGTACAAAAACCCTTTCAAATAATAAAAGAACTTCATAGATCAAGATAATTATGCAGTGAATGAAGTACGGATTACGAGAAGTTACACAATATCGATCGAAATAGTTTTGATTTGTTGATAGCACTGAAACAAACAAGGAGAGGTGATGCAACTTTCTCTTCTTGCTCTTAACTCGAATAGTATTGTTCTGGTATAATTTTTTGTTGTTGTTGTTGTTGTTGAAGTGAAGGGTTAATTAATGTTATACTTTCCTCAAGGCAAACTGATTATAATTGAAAGATACATACAGCCCAAGGATTGTGTTGTTCCACTGTTTGTTGTGTTGATGTATTTATTTACATGATGTTTATAATTATGACTTGTTTGTTTATATGATTTATTTGTTTACCTGGTTTGTCCTACTCACACAGGATTCAGACGAGTCCTTCCAGCATTCCGACGAGTCCTTCCAGCATTCCGACGAGTCCTTCCAGCATTCCGACGAGTCTTTCCAGCATTCCGACGAGTCCCCAGAGTACCTCCCACCCCCCGCGCCCCGTCGCTATTCGGTAGAGTCTCGTGAACATTCCTCCGAGAGTCGTGAATATTCCTCTGAGAGTCGTGAATATTCGTACGAGTCAATCGAGGCCAAGTACAACTTCAACTGGGAGGTGGATGACGACTCTTCCTACAACGACTTCGACCACCAGGAGGTACGTGAAGATGAGAACACCAAGGGCTCTTACTCTGTCCAGCTTCCCGACGGACGCATTCAGACCGTCACCTACTACGTCAACGGTGACTCTGGCTACGTGGCTGAGGTGACGTACGAAGGTGAGGCCAAGTACCCCGAGTATTCCGCCGAGTCACGTGAATATTCCTCCGAGTCCCGTGAATACTCCTCCGAGTCCCGTGAATACTCCTCCGAGTCCCGTGAGGTGCCCAGATATACTCCACCCAGACCCGCCTACTCCTCACCCGAGTCTGAGGAATCTGACGAGGCCCCACGCTTCTACTCCCCACCAAGGAGAGTGTATGCTGACTCAGAGAGTGAAGAGTCCGTGGAAGTCCGTAGAGTGTATTCCTCTCCAGAGAGTGACGAGTACTTTGAAGTCCAAAGACTGTACTCTGCTCCTGAGAGCGAGGAGTCCGAGGAGTCCATCGAAGTCCGTCGACTGTACTCTGCTCCTGAGAGTGATGAGAGTGAGGAGTCCTTTGAAGTCCGAAGACAGTACTCTGGTTCAGAAAGCGAGGAGTCCTTTGAAGTCCGAAGACAGTACTCTGGTTCAGAAAGTGAGGAGTCCATAGAGATCCAACGTGTGTATGGAGCCCCAAGTAGTGAGGAGTCCATTGAACTTTCCTACGGTCCTCCCAGGAGACTCTACTCCGCCCCAGAGAGCAACGAGTCCCCTGAGATTACTTACGGTCTTCCCCAGCGACGCTACGGGGCTCCAGACTCCAACGAATCAAAGTAAACTATCTCACAACATTTATTTTCCCCTCACAGAACTTTTATTTCCCTCACAGAACACTTTCCCTCACAGAACACTTTCCCTCCCAGAACTTTTATTTCTCAGAACACTTTCCCTCCCAGAACACTTTACCTCACAGAACACTTTCCCTCCCAGAACACTTTCCCTCCACTTAAAGAGAGAGTATCTTTCTATGTAACTACTCACTGCGACATCATAGTATATGCTCGTTGTGATTCTATATTATTATTATTTATTTTATTTATTTAACATATTATATTTATGGTGAATTAATATAACTCATAGATGAATTGACCAATAAAATGAGTGTTGTCTGGAGTTCTCATATATTATTCTTTTCCCAATGCTGATTACAACTGCATATATATAATAATTTGGACATGAAAAAATAATGTATCCAAAATCTTGATTCTGAATTAAAAAATGTATCCATTAATGTTGGATGTTTATATTTTTATCTTCAAATTTTTTTAGATATTTCATTTGGTATTCTTTTTTTTTTACATTCCTTAAGATTTAGGATATATTTTTGACAATCCCAGAAATGTGTAAGTTAAGTTATAAGGGAGCGTATTTAATTAAAGGGGTAAGTCACAGATATAAGAGAATGAGGTCACAGATATAAGAGAATGAGGTCACAGATATAAGAGAATGAGGTCACAGATATAAGAGGGTCAAGTCACAGAGATAAGAGGGTCAGGTCACAGAGATAAAGAGGACAAAGGAAGGAGGGCTGTTTGGAAATAGTGATATGTACTGTACCGCATCCTAAAAAAAAATTGGGAAACGTCGAGGGCATTGACCAAAGACTCACCAGATGAAAATAAATCACCAATGGGTTTTATGGGTTGGTTGTTGATGCGGCTCTTAAGGGGGAAGTTTTGTGTTGGTAATTCTGGAGCAACTGATTCCTCCAAACTATTCCAAGCAACAGTACACCATTATTTTTGCTCTTCTGATCCTATTTCCTGGCATACTTTGGAGGAATCAAGGCACTCCAATGTAACAACAAAGAATTACCACCTAAATTAAGGCATTAGAAATTAAGGCGTTAGAAGTTACTAGCATTAGACTCAATTCGAAGAGACAGAAGATAGTGGAAATAAAAGCAATAGGACAATAGTTTAGTTAGAAATGGAGGTGATCATAGGAAGGAAGGAAGGAAGGAAAGAAGGAAGGAAAGAAGGAAGGAAGGAAGGAAGGAAGGAGTGAACTATATATCACGTTAAGACGAAGGATGAAAGGAAGGAAGGAAGGAAGGAGGGAAGGAAAGAAGGAAGGAAGGAAGGAGTGACCTATATATAACGTTAGGACGAAGGATGAAAGGAAGGAAGGAAGGAAAGAAGGAAGGAAAGAAAGAAGGAACTATATATCACGTTAGGACGAAGGATGAAAGGATGGGCTGAACCAATTCGTGTTTCCAAGAAATGTGGAAAGTTGTGTATGCGAGGCGATGATGGGCTAAGAGTAAGACTGGAGCGAGTTCATCGGTTCATTCCTCAAACACAAGTTGTGGGAATGACATCTGGACCTTGTGCCTGAAGAGGAATGAGAGAAGGAAGGGGAAGGGAGGGCTTTAGGAACCATCTTGTTTGTATGTGGATGAGATAGAAAGAGGGAAATGAGTTTTTTTTTTTAACCATCTTGCTTGTACTGAATGTGATGACGAATATAGACAAACAAAAGAAAAACAGTGGGAGTACCAGTATGAAATAGTTTAGAGCAAAAATAGCAGAGAACTGAGAGCCTAGAGATGGTGTTTATCAGGAAAAGATACATAAAGGTATTGAGTTATCAGGGAGAAACCGAGCTGCAGCTACACACACACACACACACACACACACACACACACACACACACACACACACACACACACACACACACACACACACACACACACACACACACACACACACACACACACACACACACACACACACACACACACACACACACACACACACACACACACACACACACACACACACACACACACACACACACACACACACACACACACATTATATAATTTAAGGTGGAAATGCAACAGAGCTTTCATTTTCATCTATCTTGATAATTTGGAATCGCCTCGGTTGCAAATATGTTATATAATCACCACGTTTCGTAATTTGTTAAAAAACTTTCGACTGGAACTTTGTAATATCTAATCAGTTCACTGGTGTGTCAGGTTTTCTAAGCACGTTTTCAAAGTTCATGGTTTAATTAAGGAACCCTGTGATGCAGTCAGAGGAATGCAGGTTAGTGAGTCCTTCAAATACTGCCACGAAACACCGCCTATAATGATGGAGCTTGTTTCGTGGCATGGTCAGGAGGAATCAGAAGCCACTAAGTTTCATACACGATCACAGGGTCCTTTAGGTTAGCATATTATGAGTGGGAACAAAACAAACATCTCCACGAATGCTAAATGACGAGTCTGAGAGATTATCCAATATTTCCATATGTCAAACCCCCCCCCCCAAAGGGAACCGCCTTGACGTGGTGGGGGGGCTTGTGTGTCTCAATGATCTGGTGACCCTCCTCCTCCTCCTCCTCCTCCTCCTCCTCCTCCTCCTCCTCCTCCTCCTCCTCCTCCTCCTCCTCCTCCTCCTCCTCCTCCTCCTCCTCCTCCTCCTCCTCCTCCTCCTCCTCCTCCTCCTCCTCCTCCTCTTTGGAATGTGTAGGGGTGGGAAGGATACCAGGGAGAGACCAAACTAAATGGTTCCCATCTTATTGTCAGGTTTTGGAGTAGAATAATAATAGCCTTGTTCTTCAGGTCAGTGTTAGTGTTAGTGTAGTTTGGTGTAGAGTAGTGTGTTGTGGTGGAGAAAAAGTTAGTGAAATATAAAGTGTGATACGGTGAGAAGAAGTTTAGCATGAAAATAAATAGTTAGGTGTACTAAAGTGTGGTGTAGTGTAGGAGATATTATTTTGTAGCATAATGTAGAGTATAGTGTGTTGTGAAGTTTGTGTGGTGAGGTGTTGTCTGAGATGTATATGTAGTGAAGTGTGGTGTAGTGTAGCAGAATAAAGTGTAGTGTGTTGTGAAGCAGTAAAATGTGGTGAGTGGTGAGGTGTTGTCCAATGTGTAGGTGTAGTGAGGTGTGGTATAGTGTAGCAAAATACAGTGTAGTGTGTTGTGAAGCAGCATAGTGTCCATGGTGTGGTGGTGAGAAGGGAGTCTACATCTTGAAACGAATTTATGGAGGTGGTCAGATGGTCCTAAAACCAACCAACCAACCAACCAACCAACCAACCAACCAACCAACCCTGGCCCCGAATCTCATAAAGGTATAGGTAGGGTGTGGCCAGTCAGTCAGTCAGTCAGTCAGTCAATAGGGGAGTACAGTATAAGGAAAGTTAACACCTGTCTACCCCATCCAACACTCTCTGGTCAGACTTAGTTAAAGGTCTTGAGAGGGAAGTGTGTTGTAATAGACTAAATTGCTTCATAAAGGAGAATAGGGCAGTGACCATGAAGGGGATAGATTTATTGTGTGTAGAGAGGTGTATGTGTGTGTGTGTGTGTGTATGTGTGTGTGAGAGAGAGAGATAAAGATGTATGTACAGGGCGGTGTGTGTGCGTGTGTGTGTGTGTGTGTGTGTATGATATTGTATGTTGAGGTGTATGTATGTATGTGTGTGTGTGTGCAATAAATATATCATAGTCCAGAGTGTGGAAGGGTATGACTGCATAATCTGGGATATTTTTCACTCACAGTCAGTCACAATGGACTGAACTTGGGATGAAGGGAATTATATCATAACTCTGAATATTCCCATAATTAATAGGATTTGGATAAAATACGTGTAATGATTTTGTACATATAATACGTAAACTCCCAGGTGATGCATTATTCTCTATGTAATTTAAATGTGTCGAATACTTACCAGAGTAGAGAGGGGAGTAGTAACCTAACCTAACCTAACTTAATCAAGAAGAGAGGGGAGTAGTAGTAGTAATAATAACATATGATCATTTTGTAATTGGGATTTTACTTTTGGTTCGAGTGGAATAAATGTTCGTGTTAGACCTTCTTCATCATGTTGCGGCCTTTGGGTACGATTGTTGCAGCATTTACCTTATTGATGGAATGTTGCAGAGGTCGTGTATCAGAGAGAGAGAGAGAGAGAGAGAGAGAGAGAGAGAGAGAGAGAGAGAGAGAGAGAGAGAGAGCGCCACAACAACCAAGATCAATTAAGTCTCACACAAAAGTCAGAGTTTAAAGGAAACATTTTCGCAACAACACAAAGTTAGAATGGAAGGGAGTGTAATAATAATAATAATAATGATATTAATAATAATAATAATAATAATAATAATAACAATAATAATAATAATAATAATAATAATAATAATAATAATAATAATAATAATAATAATAATAATAATAATAATAATAATAATAATAATAATAATAATAATAATAATAATAATAATAATAATAATAATAATAATAATAATAATGTGATGAATAAAATCTATTGGTGATGAATAATGATTATGTGCTGTCCTTTTCCTTTTTTGTTTTGAACTTGAGGTTAACTTGTATGGTGAATTTACAAACACAGTACAGTAATTTAAACTCATTACTGAACTCTTCACTCTGTCACTGAATATTTCTATGATAAATTATGTGTCTAACTTATTATCTGATTCCTCATAGTGAAAAAACAAAACAGAAAAATATATAATGATAATATTAGTTAGTTAAAGCATTAGTGATTATACTAATGCTACTACTACTACTACTACTAGCAACTAGAATGGCACTCAATAGTAACTACAAGGGTATTCAATAGTAAATCTAAAAGGGTATTCAACAGTAACTAATAGGGTATTATATAGTAACTAATAGGGTACTATATAGTCAATAGAACATTAAATATACTCTACGGACACATTCAACCCATATTTTACTTTCGCAAACGGGTTTATAAGGAAGGTTATTATTTTAATTATGTGTGTTTGTCCCCCAGCAGTGTGTGTGTGTGTGTGTGTGTGTGTGTGTGTGTGTGTGTGTGTGTGTGTGTGTGTGTGTGTGTGTGTGTGTGTGTGAACAGTAATTTAAGGTGATAGTTTTGTGTTGGTAATTCTGGAGCAACTGAATCCTCCAAACTATTCCAAGCAACGGAACACCATTATTATTTAGCTCTTCTGGTCCTGTTTCCTAGTTAGCATACTTTGGAGGAATCAAGACACTCCAAATGTACCAAAATAGAATTACCTCCTTAAGGGTTTGGGCGCCCCTTCAGCTCTAACCACTCATAACTCCCTTCCTCAACTGTCTCCCTTTTCCTCCTAATTTCCTTCGAGTTTTTTTTTTTAATGACAAAATTAGAGAATGGTAAAAAAATTAGAGAGTGTAAAGAGCTTGGACTACCGTTTTTCCTCTTTTCCTCTTCTTTCCTCCGAGATTTTGAATGAGAAAATTAGAGAATGGTACAAAAATGAGAGAAGGAAAATGACCTGGACTAACGCTAGGCAACATAATGTGTCTTAAGAGAAAAAAAAAACCACTCCAGTATTCGAAGGTTCAGAGTCCAAATACCCAAATCAATCGCTAACCTTGACATTACTCTAATAGTACTGTATAATGTGTGTGTGTGTGTGTGTGTGTGTGTGTGTGTCAGGTTCACCTTGCTCTCAAACACCCCCGATAAAAACCCACATCCCTCGCTGCTACCACGATAAAAAATGAACCCTCCCTCGCTTTCTTGACCCGTACCAACTAAAGGATTTCTACCTCCACAACCAAAACAAAAAAAGTGAACCAGTGAAGGAGTTGGTTAGGAAATAGGGTACAAGTAGTGGTGATGGGAGGGTAGAGTTGGGACCCATGGGGGGGTGGGGGGATGGGGGGGTTGGGTTGGGGGTTGGGGGTGCATAGTACAGTATATATATCAAGGGTCTTTGGTGTACAAGTCAGTTGTACATTGAACTCACTACAAACCACCACCAACAACAACCAACAACAACAACAACAATAACAACCATGAACATTGTGGTGAGTGTTTGTGTTTATATGAAATAATACCTGATGGTCCCTAGAACAGAACACGTTGGACCAGAGCAAGGATAGTTGGATTATAGATTATATAGAATGGTTTAGTAATAGATAAGTATAATAGTGTAAAGATAGATGGATTATAGATTACATAGAATGGTTTGATAATAGATAAGTATAATAGTGTAAAGATAGATGGATTATAGATTACATAGAATGGTTTGATAATAGATAAGTATAATAGTGTAAAGATAGTTGGATTATAGATTACATAGAATGGTTTGATAATAAATAAGTATAATAGTGTAAAGATAGATGGATTATAGATTATATAGAATGGTTTGATAATAAATAAGTATAATAGTGTAAAGATAGATGGATTATAGATTATATAGAATGGTTTGATAATAGATAAGTATAAGAGTGTAAAGATAGATGGATTATAGATTACATAGAATGGTTTAGTAATAGATAAATATAATAGTGTAAAGATAGATGGATTATAGATTACATAGAATGGTTTGATAATAGATAAGTATAAGAGTGTAAAGATAGATGGATTATAGATTACATAGAATGGTTTAGTAATAGATAAATATAATAGTGTAAAGATAGATGGATTATAGATTACATAGAATGGTTTGATAATAGATAAGTATAAGAGTGTAAAGATAGATGGATTATAGATTACATAGAATGGTTTGATAATAGATAAGTATAAGAGTGTAAAGATAGATGGATTATAGATTACATAGAATGGTTTAGTAATAGATAAATATAATAGTGTAAAGATAGATGGATTATAGATTACATAGAATGGTTTGATAATAGATAAGTATAAGAGTGTAAAGATAGATGGATTATAGATTACATAGAATGGTTTGATAATAGATAAGTATAAGAGTGTAAAGATAGATGGAATATAGATTATATAGAATGGTTTAATAATAGATAAATATATGCAGTACAGTACCAAAAATTATAGATTGCATAGAACGGTTTATTACAGACCTTGACCACCAGGGAATGACACAAAATATCGCTCATAAAGAACAAATAAAAAATAAGCTTTTCCTCTCTTAATAATTTGAATTGATTGTAGAACAGTTTCAAATATCAAAAGTGTGAAGGACAAGAATAGGATACGTATGCCATCTTAGACTGTGCCACGAGACACCCTGGTGCCAAAAATGTGTATAGCACCTACAATTGTTTCAGTGTGGTTTTGACTCCCTGCTCTGTTAAGGGGGTAATGCACTTTTGGTACAATGGAGTGTCTTGATTCCTCCAAAGTATACCAGGAAACAGGAGCAGATGAACACAAATAATGGTGTCCTGTTGCCTGGAAAAGTCTGGAGTAATAATTTGATCCATATTTACCCAAAGTATATTAGCCCCTTAATACCTATTCTTCCTATTTAATGCCTTGATTACTGATGTGTTTTGTTGGTGTTCAGATTATCCTTCTGTTGGGAGTGACTGCCATGGTGGCCGCCGACAGTGTTGAACTCTACAGCGCCCCCAGCAGGGTCAGTCACCAAGGGCGGTGTCCTTTTAGGTTTACATTAAACAGTAACATCCTTTCCTTTAGAGAAAGTAATTTATAGGTTCTGTTATTTTATAAAGAAGTGAAAACTTTCTGTGAACTCATTTTATGACGTCATAAATGTAAACAAACTTTCAACTCAACATTATTGTGAATTATGAAATGTGATAAAACTTTCTATATTAATGAGTTTAATCAACAGTCAGTTGAATCTGCATCCTACGAGTCCGAGTCCGAGTCCGAGTCCTACGAGTCCGAATCCTACGAGTCCAGCGAGGCCAAGTACGACTTCCAGTGGGCCGTGAAGGACGACTCCTCGTACAACGACTTCGGCCAGCAGGAAGGTCGTGACGGTGACAACACCCAGGGGTCATACTACGTACAGCTTCCCGACGGTCGCCTCCAGAAGGTCACCTACTACGTGGACGGTGACGAGGGTTACATTGCTGACGTCAAATACGAGGGTGAAGCTCACTATGACTCCGTCTCCCACGAGTCCGGCTCCTACGAGTCCGCCTCCTTTGAGTCCGCCTCCTTCGAGTCTTACGGATCCAACGAATCCAAGTAAACATTGTAAACAAATGATAGAACAAGAAAAACACCATATCATAACTTTAATTATTAATATTATAATTCTGTTAATCTCTTACATTATTTCCTTATTTCGTATGAACACTTCCACTGTATATATTTATTATCCGACTTTCGGCTTTATTTATTAAACAAATACAGATCATAATACTGGTTTTATAAATCCCTTATAATGCTTTAATGTTATTAGTGTTCAGGAACTGTAATTATATTGGTTATAATTAGAAAATGGTGATAATTTCTGTTTGAGGCATCATACACTTTCTTCAACTAATTATTAACATCATATAATTACCCTTTAAGTCCAGAGAATAATTATTAATAACATCATTGATGTTATGTGAAGAGTTCAGTAGGATTATTGGTTTGTGAATGTGTTTGTCTGTATGTATGTATGCTTATTAGCTTGTATATTTGTTTGTCTGTCTGTCTGTATGCTTACTGGTTTGTGTATTGGTTTGTCCGTTTGTTTGTTTATTGGCTTGTGTATTTGTTTTCAGTCTGTTTACTTATCGGATTGTGTATTTGTTTGTCTGTCTTTCTGTCTGTTTGTTTATTGGCTTATGTATTTGTTTGTCTGTCTGTTCTTTGGTTAGCAGGATTATACAAGGTGGTAGGTGCTCATTGATATTTTTTTTTACTAATGGTGGCAATACGTTACTACTAGATTTATGAAGCAATCTACAGCATCTGGATTTTTTCTTGATAACACAATTGGTTCCATTTTTTCTTTGACCTTCACATCATTTTCCTTTTTGACCTCCACACCATTTTGGAAAGCATGGTCAATTACTTATAGATCACAAGACTCCGCTCCCGAATTTCTCTATAGTTTCCTCAATAATTACACACAAACACTTAATAGTTTTTTTTTTTATATATATTTTGCTTGGTAGACATATCCCCGTTTTTTTTTACTCCTGAATTATCTGTATATAAATCACTAATAAAACAAATTTCCCTGGACTTGGTAACACTGTATGATCACTGAGGATGACAATTTCTGACCCAAAACAACTCTACATCCGGGTTACATAATATATTTCTTAAATTATATATATCGTCGTTTTTTAGTTAGTTTTAGTTTATACATATATTTTAATAGTTATTGTGTTTATTTTATGTTTAAATATGCTATTATTTGTATTTATCGGGTATATATGGGCTATGTATATACTCTAGTATACAACTTGGTTCTATTACCCACCCGGCATTATTCGTATACTCATTCTTCCGGCAACTTTTCAACAGCACACACACACACACACACACACACACACACACACATCTATCGCCATTTGTGTTAATCTCTATAAATAACAGAAATAACTAATTATGCTTAAATGAAGAAATCGTAATTTGATGGTGAAGAGAAAATGCCCCAGATTTTGATTATTATTATCATTTTATTATCATACTAAAGAAAATAAGATTGTGTAGAGAAAGAAATTTGAGTAGTTAAATCAATAAAAATATATATTAGCCTTACTAGGAAGTCCTTACTCTTGAAGCCAGTCTCCAGAAACATATACATAATTATTACATACTCCAATCACTCCTCAGTCCATTCAAACACTCTAAAACACACACCCATCTGAATATACATACTCCAATCACTCATCAGTCAATCCAAACACTCTAAAACAACACACAGCTGTATGTACGACCTCCTGACATACACCTCAAGGGTGTGGCCACGGCAGAAAAGTCTCCAGTTTTCCCTGTTCCAACACTCCCTCCTTACTCCCTACTCTTCCATACTCACACTTCTACCCTTCATAATCCTCCCCAGTGATCCTATGACCTGTCTACCTTTCACTTCTCTCTCCCTAATTACAAAACAACGAACCTAATAATAATAATAATAATAATAATAATGATATTGTTGTATTACAGTTACAATGTCTTACATTACAGAAACAGATTACACCATTATATTTATTCTTCTTATCCTGTTTCCCAGAATACTTTGGAGGAATCAAGGCACTCCAATGTAACAAAAAATAATTATCATCTTGAATTATATATGTGTGAGCCGTGAGTTTAGCCTGTTATTATTTGTGAGTCCTAACGTTAAATTTAATCTGTAATAATTTGTGAGGCCTGAATTTAACCTGTACTTATTAAAGAGATGCAAGTTTAACCTGTAATTATTTATGCGATGTGAGTTTAACCTAGCTGTAATTATTTGTGAGGCCTGAATTTAACCTGTAATTCTCGGCGTGTAATTATTGTTGAGTTTCTCCTGTATTTCTCAGTCTGTAACTATTAATGAGCTGGTAGTTTAACCTGTAATTATTGGTGAGTTTATCCTGTAATTCTCTTCGTGTAACTATTAATGAGCTGGTAGTTTAACCTGTAATTATTGGTGAGTTTATCCTGTAATTCTCAGTCTGTAACTATTAATGAGTTGCTAGTTTCTCCTGTAATACACGTCTCCTGGACTTAATATTATCCCAGGACCAAAAGCCTCCCTGTATAGTCCTGGTAGTGGTTGTACAGTCACCACCAGTAGTGTTGTGTTGAGTTTTGGTGAAGCCCAGACGACCGTGTAGAACTCTGAGGTTATCCATTATTATCATGTCACCTGGTAATGGAAGGGGAAAGTTAGTGGTATATATTTATTAAGGAACACAAACACACATTATTATTATTATTATTATTTATTATTATTACACACACACACACACACACACACACACACACACACACACACACACACACACACACACACACACACACACACACACACACACACACACACACACACACACACACACACACACACACACACACACACACACACACACACACACACACACACAGACAATTATTATCATGTCACCTGCAAATGTAAGGGGAATGTTACAGTGGTATTTATTTATTAAGGAACATACATACACACACACACACACAAACACATACATACACACCTTCCTGTAACTTGAAGTGTATGTTATTCCTGGGTTGATATAGGAGCTCCGAGAAGGTGATCATTGCTTCGTACCATTTGACTGCTGTCTCGGGTGTCACGTTGAAGAAAGAGTCTCGTGACATTTGGTTAAAATTCACTTGTACTATCTCTCCCTCGGGGTCTAAACTGTGTGTGTGAGAGAGAGAGAGAGAGAGAGAGAGAGAGAGAGAGAGAGAGAGAGAGAGAGAGAGAGAGAGGGAGAGAGAGAGAGAGAGAATTACATACGAAGGGGAAACATTAATAATGCACTCAGGAAGATAAAATTACACACCCACACTTGCAATAATTCCAACCTTTTAATCTCTCTCATAATACCACACACACACACTCTCTATCTGAAAATACCACACACACACACACACACTTGCAATAAATCCAACCCTTTACTCTCTCTCTCTCTCTCTCTCAAAATTGCACCTACACACACACTCTCTCTCTCTCTTTCAAAATTGCACCTACACACACACACACACACACACACACACACACTCACACTCACACACTCTCTCTCTCTCTCTCTCTCTCTCTCTCTCTCTCTCTCTCTCTCTCTCTCTCTCTCTCTCTCTCTCTCTCTCTCATATTTCACCTACGTAATGATAGGTCTTCTGGTCCTAGTGTAAAATCCAACTCCTTCCTCCACTCCCTTGTCGGTAAACTGGACGAGTGTTTGTGTGAGAGCATCGAAGTGGGAGGGGTGACTTTCTCTCAGTTGTCTGGCTACGTGGAAGGAGTCAGCCAGACGAGTATCCCCTCCTTGCCCTGAGAATTGCTTGATGCAGTGGAGCAGTTCAATCTAGGGAAGGGAAAATAGAAACACGAGAGATTTAGAATTGCTTGTATCTATAGAGGAAGTGACTAAAAGAAAGAAGAGGGATTTAGAATTGCTTGTATATAGGCTATCTATAGAGGAAGTGAAAATAGAAGTTGTATTTATAGATGAAAAGTAAAAAAATATAAGGTGAGTGTTTAGAATTGAAGTGTAAACAGAAAGTAGTGTGTTTAGAATTATTCCTTGATGCAGTGGAAGATTTGAATATATTGAAGGTCGTGTGTTTAGAATGAATTAAATTGATTAAATTAATTAGAGAGAGAGAGAGAGAGAGAGAGAGAGAGAGAGAGAGAGAGAGAGAGAGAGAGAGAGAGAGAGAGAGAGAGAGAGAGAGAGAGAGAGAGAGAGAGAGAGACAGACAGACAGAAAGAGAGAGAGACAAATAATCAACCCAATCAACCCACCAACCAACCAACCAATAAATTTAAGAGACAGACAAACAGAGAATCAACCAACCCACCAACCAAACAATCAACCAACCCACCCACCAACCCATCCACCAATCCACCAACCCACCAACCTACCAACCAACCAACCAACCAACCAACCCACCAATCAACCAGCCAACCAATCAACCAACCAACCAACCAACCAACCCACCAACCAATCCACCAATCAAACAACCCACCAATCAACCCACCAACCAATCAATTCAACTTACTCCAGGTGTATCATTGAGGTAAGGCACGTCTGTATGTAGGTCTAAGGGGAGGGTGGTATAGGCCAAGTTATTTGCACCATATTTATCTTCAATAACAAATGTATCCCTGTATCAAAAGAGAAAGAGAGATAGATTATTTATTTATTAGTATTGTTATTGTTATTATTTTTAATGTTATTATTATTATTATTATTATTACTATGCAACATATACATATGCAACAACAACTACAACTACTATTACTACTACTACAACAACTATTTCTACTACAACCACCACTACAACAACAATTTCTTCTACTACCACAACCACAACCACAACAACAACAACAATTTCTAAAACCACAACCACCACCCACCCATAATGTGTAGATAAGAGGCGCGACACATGACGAGACAAAACATGCACCTGCCCTTCCTCCTTGGGTACCTCCTTCACCAACATTAACCCTACGCTCTCCAAGGTGGTGAGCAAGTGAAGTAAGGCCCCTTCATCTCTCAGCAGCTCGGTGAAGGAGGCTACGGGCAAGTCCTTCAGGAGTTCCCCGCCCCAGTGTTGACGAGGTAATCTGATAACGAATGAAAAATAAAGATAAAGATGAAAATCTATATATCTAAATGAAGAGACTCTTCTGTTTGTGTGTCATGCTATACAACTTGTCATGTGACCACCTACAGTGCCAGGAATTCACACACGGAAAGTGCACGTATATGAGGGGGGACAAAGGATATTTTCGTCACAAAAAACACCCCACTAATTACTTAATTACACATATTTCACTTTTATCGTACGCCTGGCAACCCACACTGTTTGTACTGAGCGTCGATATACAGAAAATGTAACTGTTATATGGTAAAATATACCAACGTACGTGCGTAGCATGGTCTTATGGTCTAGTAATATCGATAAGGAATGAAAAAATAAAAATAAAGATGAAAATAATATCGATAAGGAATGAAAAATAATGAGAAAGAATAAAAAATAACAATAACTAAAATAAATAACAACAGATACTTACTGAAGGTCGTGTAGCTGTTGTTGTTGTTTGTGTTAAAGAAAATAATAAAAAAAGTATGAAAAAAAAAAAAAAAAAAATAACAATAAATAATAATAAAAGTAATAAAAATAGACCATAACAACAGATACTTACTGAAGGTCATGTATTTGTTGTTGTTGTTGTTTGCTGTTTGTGTTGAATGGTCGTTGTTGTAACCAATGGGTTGGATATTTGGCCAGGTGACCATCTGTCCATCTTACCTGTATCTCATTACCACACTCACTCACCTGTGTAAACAACAATAACAATAATAATCATCATAACA
>JAWZYT010003924.1:22500-85000 GCA_034508575.1 Petrolisthes manimaculis | reverse complement strand
ATTTATAACATTCCAAGACACTTTTCTTCTGTGGCATTTTCTTCGGCAATGACCCATTTCCAAGATAGGTCATATTACAAATATAGTTCATTTTGAAATAAGCCTGACCTTGCCTAACCTAACCTAGACTTTACCACGGTTAAGTTATGTCAGTCACGGTAGTTTGCCCAGGTTAGGTCCCGGTAGTAAGCATTGCAAGAGGAACCATTGTAGATTACCTAGAACAACTACACTCTCCTCTCTTTTTATGCGAGTTTAAATTATGCGAATTTGAAATAGTGCGCATCATGAAAAAAATTAAATAACTGCAATTTACACGAACTCTTAAAATAACACAAACAAGGAGGCTCAATTTTCAAGTTAAAGTACCATTATTTCTTATGGAAATGTACAATTTACTTTATGCGAAATTCACTTCATGCGACCCCTTCAGGAACCTAACCTTGCATAAAAAAAGAGGAGTGTACAACATCAATAACAACAGCAACAATAACAAACAAACAAACAGCTGGTACCGTTGAAATATTCTCTGTACAACAAGTGAGACTGATGACTCCTTAACTACGACACAACCTTCCACTCCAAAGGCTCCCACAACACTGACCCCTAAATGATTAATCCCGAGTATTTAAAGGGACCCTGCACGTGCATGGTGTAGATAGATACAAGGCCAATTAAGAGATATACCATATCTCTTGGCCTTGGGTAGATCATTGTGGGGTAAATGAGTCTTTGAAACATTGCCACGAAACACATACACACACGAGCACACACACACACTCACAAACACCTCATACATATATACAGACACACACCTCTTATATATATATATATATATATGCAGACATACATATCTCTTCTGTAATTATGCAGACACACACGCCTCATACATATATACACAGATGCACGTCCTAAATATTCATGCACACACATACACACACACACACATCTTATATATAGACACACCACATCAACCACAAGTGAATATAGAAACAGGAATTGTTGGTTGATTTGCATATGTGTCTCTGTGGGGGACAATCAAGAAAAACATGTTTCTTATCGAAATCCTTTAGTTGGTACGGGTCAAGAAAGCGAGGGAGGGTTCCTTTTATATCGTGGTAGCAGCGAGGGATGTGGGTCTTTATCGGGGGTGTTTGAGAGCAAGGTGAATTCACCTCACACACACACACACACACACACACACACACACACACACACACACACACACACACACACACACACACACACACACACACACACACACACACACACACACACACACACACACACACACACACACACACACACACACACACACACACACACACACACACACACACACACTATACAGTCCAATAATTCAAGGTTATCGATGAATATTGAACTTTGGACTCTGATTCTTCGCATTTTTGAGTTTGATTGAGTTACATTAAATAAATTGCCTGGCATTCGTCGTTGTATATTTTCAAAGACATGATTGTGTTGTTACTTATATATAACTTAATAATATATGTAGGTGTTATCCCCCGAAGGTCAACAGTAATACCCTGCAATTGAAAAAAAAAATAATAGTTTGGACGTAGATACTACCTAAATAGATTGAAGCAGCCAGACTATTATTCATTTTTGACATTCTTATCGACATCATATCGAAGGCAGTATAATAATTAGATTCGGGATCAACTTTCACCCATAAACCTATTTAGTTTCATTATTTTAGGGTTGATTCCACAGTGGTATTGGTTTGTTAGCTTCCCAACCAACCACACTTGTAAGACTTCATTATTTTCCAAAAGCTGAGTATACACATTCACAAAATTTATCAAACGGTTAGATAATGATGATCATTGTATAGTTTACTCACCAAATTCATTAAATAATTCACCCAGAAGTCATTTACACGGCTAATATTCTTTCGTTTGCGTGTTTACAAACCATTACCAACCACTGTGGAATCAACCCCATAGACTTTGTATCTACAGTATAATATATCAAAAGTATACTATTTCCTTATAAGACTACTTGTGTGTAAATATTTGAGCATGAAGAAACTCACTTTTTCATCATAAATCATTAATTCCTCAAAAATATTGGCTTTCGGTAATACATATAGAAGAATTTAGAAATAATTTGGTTAAGAAATCACTCCATGTTTTTCTGTAAACCTTTAAATAATTAATAATGTTGGTTTACCCTAATAAATTTGGGTACGAAAAAAACTTAATATTTTATCATAAATCTTTAATAAAGATAATGGACTCATCACAATCACTGTAAGATAACCCTACTTACTACTCCAGATATTACCAACTAAAACTGCAAGTAATTGAGAGTATCATTGACAGGCTGTAGTGCATAATTATTCTGTTTGATGGTTCTAATTTCTCCCTTTTGTTTCCTTCATAATTACTGTAGTGCATAATTATTCTGTTTAATGGTTCTAATTTCTCCCTTTTGTTTCCTTCATAATTACTGTCCCAAATCTCTATTATTAACATCTGATTTTACATTGTACAGGTTCTATATCAGGCCTACCATGATCAGGAAATGGGACACTGAGTCACCTAGGTCTCTCTGTGGGCCTCATTTATTAATATATAAAAATAAACATATAGACAGACAGACAAACAAATACACAAACCAATAAGCATACAGACAGACAAACACATTCACAAACCAATAAGCATACAGACAGACAGACAAACAAATACACAAACTAATAAACATACATACGTACAGACAAACAAATACACACACCAATAAGCATACAGACAGACAGACAAACAAATATACAAGCTAATAAGCATACATACATACAGACAAACAAATACACAAGCTAATAAGCATACAGACAGACAGACAAACACATTCACAAACCAATAAGCATACAGACAGACAGACAAACAAATACACAAACCAATAAGCATACAGACAGACAGACAGACAAACAAATATACAAGCTAATAAGCATACATACATACAGACAAACACATTCACAAACCAATAATCCTACTGAACTCATCACATAACATCAATGTTGTTATTAATAATTATTCTCTGGACTTAAAGGGTAATTATATGATGTTAATAATTAGTTGAAGAACGTGTGTGATGCCTCAAACAGAAATTATCACCATTTTCTAATTATAACCAATATAATTACAGTTCCTGAACACCAAGAATATTAAAGCATTATAAGGGATTTATAAAACCAGTATTATGATCTGTATTTGTTTAATAAATAAAGCCGAAAGTCGGATAATAAATATATACAGTGGAAGTGTTCATACGAAATAAAGAAATAAAGTAAGAGATTAACAGAATTATAAAATTAATAATTAAAGTTATGATATGGTGTTTTTCTTGTTCTATCATTTGTTTACTATGTTTACTTGGATTCGTTGGATCCGTAAGACTCGAAGGAGGCGGACTCGAAGGAGGCGGACTCAAAGGAGGCGGACTCGTAGGAGCCGGACTCGTGGGAGACGGAGTCATAGTGAGCTTCACCCTCGTACTTGACGTCAGCAATGTAACCCTCGTCACCGTCCACGTAGTAGGTGACCTTCTGGAGGCGACCGTCGGGAAGGTGTACGTAGTATGACCCCTGGGTGTTGTCACCGTCACGACCTTCCTGCTGGCCGAAGTCGTTGTAGGAGGAGTCGTCCTTCACGGCCCAGTTAAAGTCGTACTTGGCCTCGCTGGACTCGTAGGATTCGGACTCGTAGGACTCGGACTCGGACTCGTAGGATGCAGATTCAACTGACTGTTGATTAAACTCATTTAGTATATATTCATAAAACACTTAATCATTCATATTTTATATAGAAAGTTTTATCACATTTCATAATTCACAATAATGTTGAGTTGAAAGTTTGTTTACATTTATGACGTCATAAAATGAGTTTCACAGAAAGTTCTCACTTCTTTATAAAATAACGGAACCTATAAATTACTTTATCTAAAGGAAAGGATGTTACTGTTTAATGTAAACCTAAAAGGACACAGCCCTTGGTGACTGACCCTGCTGGGGGCGCTGTAGAGTTCAACACTGTCGGCGGCCACCATGGCAGTCACTCCCAACAGAAGGATAATCTGAACACCAACAAAACACATCAGTAATCAAGGCATTAAATAGGAAAAGCAGATAAAGAAAGAAGACTCAATTACATTAGACAAAAGAGTGGAATAAAATCATCATCATTAGACCAACTATTGTCTGTCGGCAAACATTTGGTAAGAAAGTAGAAATAGAAATAGTGAGACACATAGAATGTTAGGTCGTCTTGTTGGTTTGCTGTGAAACAAAATAAAGTCTTGGCTATCTTCTATAAAAGGAAAATAATATGACAATGAGGAGTTTATAGCCATGAACAGAATGTGTAGTACCGTAGTTATCTTTCTACCTCGCCATCTTTATATCAGTCTACTTTTTAACTACCCATATTTTTTTATCTTTCTACTTCTTCATCTGTATATCGGTCTATCTTTTTAACTGTCCATCTTTGTTATCTATCTACCAAGCCATCTGTATATATATATCAGTCTATCTCCATGACTGTTCATCTTCTTATTCTTATCTGTCTATATGTGTTATTTAATAATTAGTTATCTATACAGAGTGACCTAACAGGAATAGGGATAAGTTTAGCGGATGTTGACTAATTTAAGGTTTATTGCAAGACTAAATAGAATGTTTACGAGTCTCAGCAGTTACTCAAGTTTCAATTATCAATACAGTATAATATAGAAAATGGGACACTGAGTCACCTAGGTCTCTCTGTGGGCCTCATTTATTAATATATAAAGAACTACAACTCAATACACGTTACTAAGCAGATGCACATTCACACATTCACACAACACTCAAGTTATAGAAAAAAACTTTTGATAACATTCGTCAAAGTTATGTCCATTCCAATTGGGACACTGTCTATATTTATCTATTACTAAACCATTCTATGTAATCTATAATCCATCTGTCTTTACACTCTTATACTTATCTATTATCAAACCCATTTATATAATTTATAATCCATTTGTCTTTACACTCTTATACTTATCTATTATCAAACCATTCTATGTAATCTATAATCCATCTATCTTTACACTCTTATATTTATCTATTATCAAACCATTTTATATAATCTATAATCCAACTATCCTTGCATTGGTCCAACGTGTTCTGTTCTAGGGACCATCAGGTATTATTTCATATAAACACCAACACTCACCACAGTGTTCATGGTTGTTATTGTTGTTGTTGTTGTTGGTTGTTGTTGGTGGTTTGTAGTGAGTTCAATGTACAACTGACTTGTACACCAAAGACCCTTGATATATATACTGTACTATGCACACCCCACCCCCAACCCAACCCCCCATCCCCCCACCCCCATCCCAACCCCCCCATCCCCCCAACCCCCCATGGGCCCCAACTCTACCCTCCCATCACCACTACTTGTACCCTATTTCCTAACCAACTCCTTCACTGGTTCACTTTTTTTGTTTTGGTTGTGGAGGTAGAAATCCTTTAGTTGGTACGGGTCAAGAAAGCGAGGGAGGGTTCATTTTTTATCGTGGTAGCAGCGAGGGATGTGGGTTTTTATCGGGGGTGTTTGAGAGCAAGGTGAACCTGACACACACACACACACACACACACACATTATACGGTCCAATAATTCAAGGTTATCGATGAATATGGAACTTTGGACTCTGATTCTTCGCATTCTTGAGTTTGATTGAGTTACATTAAATAAATTGCCTGGCATTCGTCCATGTATATTTTCAATACATGATTGTTTTGTTACTTACATATAGCTTAATAATATATGTAGGTGTTATCCCCCGAAGGTCAACAGTTGAAAAAAGAAAAAGAAAAAAAAATAATAGTTTGAACGTAGATACTAACTAAATAGATTGAAGCAGCCAGACTATTATAGATTTTTTACATTTATCGACTACTCATTGGTACTCTCTCTTCTTTAGTCAACGCTCTCAGTGGATGTAATTTTATTTTAGCCAGTACTAATCACTTCATGATGCACTATTATTATTATTATTATTATTTTTTTTTTATTATTATTATTATTATTATTATTATTATTATTATTATTATTATTATTATTATTATTATTATTATTATTATTATTATTATTATTATTATTATTATTATTATTATTATTATTATTATTATTATTATTATTATTTAGTAGACGAGAAGTGGCTCTGTGTTGTGGCTTAGTCTGGAGGAATCAGTAGCACTCCATATCCCCCATAAAGAAAATGTATTTAGAGTTGAAGGACAGAGGTTCTCGTAAGACTGCGTCCCTCAACATTTTTAAGGACCCTGTGTTCGTACTTCTGATTCCTCCTGACTATACCACGAAACAAGCTCCTTCCATATGGGTAGTGTTTCGAGGCAATATTTGAAGGACTTATTTACCTCCTATTTTCTGACAACATCACAAAACAGATCCCATACACGTATATATATATTTTGAATTAAGGGAATATATTGCACATTGTTTTGGGTGGCAAATCTGGAGTAAATAATTCCTCCAAAGTATTCCAGGCAACAGGTTACCATTATTTTACTTCATCTGGGTCTGTTTCCTGTCATATATACTTTGGAGGAATCAAATGTATAATATCCCCTTAATTAAGCTGTTTGGAGGAATCTGAAGCCTCCCTTAACATAAAAAACATCTTTATAGTCTCTTGTATTAATAATTAAGAACATAAGAGTCACACTTAATGTCCTCGTGTGTCCATATTTATTTTCAACACGTTTCTCCTGACCCCAAATATGTAGCATTTTTTTTTTTTTTTTTTTTTACATTTGTGAGACGACTTGGGTGTGGGTGTGGTGTGGTGGTGTTGGTGTGGTGTGGTGGTCGTGTGGTGGTAGTGTGGTGGTGGTGTGGTGGTAGTGTGGTGGTCGTGTGGTGTGGTGTTGATGTGGTTTGGTGGTGGGGATGTTGGCAGGGTTTGAATGGGGTAGAGATATGTGGGTGTTGGTGGAGGGGAAGTGTTGCAGTAGTAGTAGTAGTAGTAGTAGTAGTAGTAGTAGTAGTAGTAGTAGTAGTAGTAGTAGTAGTAGTAGTAGTAGTAGTAGTAGTAGTAGTAGTAGTAGTAGTAGTAGTAGTAGTAGTAGTAGTAGTAGTAGTAGGCAGTAGTAAGGGTGATGGTGAGAGTTATCGATAGCGTTATGTGTGTCAGCTTAGGGTTGGAGCATTGAGTATAAGGTTAAGGGGATAATTAACTTTTCTTTTTTGATACATTAGAGTGCTGCTGTGATCCCTCCAAAGTATATATACCCAGGGAACAAGACCAGATCAACAAAACAAAAACAAACAATTGGTGGTCTCCTGCTTGGAATAGTTTGGAGGAAATCGGTTGCTTCATGTTGACCCACACTGTACTATCTGTCCCATCAAGGGTAAACGATTCCTCCAAACTATTTCAGGCAACAAGATACCATTATTTGACTTCATCTGGGTCTGTTTCCTGGCATACTATAGAGGTGAGGTTGGCTGAATCAAAGGAGGTACGTGTAAGGGGTTGGTGGAAGTGAAGGGGAGGTTGGGATGGGTGTGGCTGGTTGGTTGTTTGGTTGGTTGGTGTGATATTCATATAGACCAATACATACCTACTAGTCTGGTCTTGGTGATTCTTAGCTAACACGTCATTGCCCAACCTACTGTAGCCTTGATGATGCAATGATGTACGGTACAGTTGCCAGGGTACTCTCTCTCTCTCTCTCTCTCTCTCTCTCTCTCTCTCTCTCTCTCTCTCTCTCTGTATGTATGTATGTGTGAAGTTACTTGGAGATTATTACATCATTCTCTCCATACTCCAGTTTATCTCTCCATCCCTGTCCCTCTGTCTACATGTTTTGTTATAAGTCGTTCTGCATCTGTGTCTGTTTATCTGCCCGTTTTATCTATCTTTCTATCCGTGCAACTGACTGGTTTATCTATCCATTAATCTCTCTCTCTCTCTCTCTCTCTCTCTCTCTCTCTCTCTCTCTCTCTCTCTCTCTCTCTCTCTCTCTCTCTCTCTCTCTCTCTTTCTCTCTCAATCAGTGTCTTCTTTTATGGTTCACTGCAAGACCACTGTGTATCTCTAGACAACGAGGTACTGTAACAGCCATGAACTCCTTCCAGACGCTGCCTTATTAGTGTGGGTTGAAAAGGGATATTTGAGAACATGTTGGGAGCTTATGATTCATTCTGAGAACCAGTTATGTAGAGGAAGAACTTAGGTGTTCACTATACTACTACAGGCCACTGGGGGAACTACACACCAACACGCTATCCCATCTGTACAAATTCCTTTAGAGTTAATTGACGAAACATTCTCACTGAGGTTGGGTGGGCTAACAAAGTGTGGCTGGCATCTTCCTATTTCTTACCAATGTGGACCCAGATTAGATTTTCTCGCATTGGTTAAGGTGCTTATAATTTTGTTGTCGATGAATTAGAGTGATACTGGTTGCTGTAAACTCTGCTACATACTCGTAACTGGTTTTGCTACCGGTACACCGAGGTAACCTATGTATGTATTTGCTTGCATTGTTTGGAGGAATCAGTTGTACTCAGTAGATCTGGCTTGCGGTTGCCTCAGTTCTTGGAAAACATTCTGACATGAATTTGAAGGACGTAAAGTATATTAAATTGCGAGCATGAATGTTACTGGTAGAAATAACCACACTTACATTGACTACTGACCTAAGAACATGAAAAGTTTACAGGTCACGGTAGAGAAAGGGGAGTGTTTAGCACTTCTTGCTGCCCAGAAAGAAAAAAAATCAAGATTATCGAAAAAAATAAAAACGTAAATTACTTTAATTTTATTATTTCTGAGTGAAAAAACCACAGTTATTGAGTGATCATTTGAGTGGTAATATTACAAGCTGGCTAAAACATAGACTTTGGATCAGGTGAGTGATTCCTATAACATGATTCCTATTCTAGTTATTTTCCTCTAGTTTTGTTACTTGAGTTTAACTAAAGGATTCATTTATATTTGTTGTTGTATGTACTCCTTTAAGATAAATTAGTTATTTTTATTTGAACAGAGTAGAGTACATTTGTTGATTATGTCAGTGGTGGTGGTTTTATAAGTGATATTGATTATTTTAGAAGCCTAGTAAATTCATGATTTTACTATTTATATTAATAAGTGTTTCTCTTTACACTACTTATATCTGATATTGTTTTAGTTTGTGAGTTTTGTTTTGTTAAATATTTAGAAATTATGTTTTGTGTGACATTTAGTTTCTAATCCCTAAGTAGAGTTTTAGTAGCTTGTGTTCTTGACTTATTCCCGAGTACCTTGTTGTAAGACTTCTGACCTTTACCTCATCTCTGATTGGGGCAGAGATAACCTTGTGGTTCAATGTCTCCAAATCACAGTTTCTTCACCTTTCAATTTGTGCTAATCTTCCACAAATGACTATCCCATCTTCTTCATTACTTCATCTTTCCCCTACTTTCAATATCCTTGGTGTTTCTTCTCTCACAATCTCTCTTGGGAAAAACATACTGCCTCTCTTGTTAAATCTGCCTCAAAGTAGTTGGGAGTGCTACACAGATTCCATGGATACTTTTCTCTCACTCAGTTGCTGTCTCTGTAGCCACCGACAACAAACACTCTACCTCCATCCGTCTGTCCCCCTTACTACGGGTTATGCTCCTTCAAACACAATGTGCCTAGATATCTCGAACTTAATTGGGTACGATATTAGACCTCTCACTCCTGTTTTATGTTACAGGTATGGACGATAAACGGACCATATGCCTTAATTGCTCATCTTCCTCGGCATAGAAAAATAAATGGGTCAAAGGGATATTTCTTGAACATCTCATGATACAACCCTGGACAATGATAATCCTATAAATTTGAACTTGTTAGGTTTTTGTACCAGTGACCACTTTCCACGATAATTCACTTGACTGTTAGCTTGCATTGTCTTGTTTGCTGAGATCCAACTTCGTCTTTTCTGCCAGGGTAACTCTCCTAATCTCTGTTTACAATTGTCATTCAATAAACCTCTTTCCCTCATGCTTTTCCTTTTATCTTAACCCAACTCCATATCAGTCAAACACTGTACATACCCTTCTGATAATTTCATCATATTCTAGAGTGACAGCATACTGTTATTATTATTTGCATATTCAACATACAGGAAGAATTACCAAACCTCACTTCGACTTTTGAAAACACTACACACAGGAGGAAGCCTCTGTCATGGTAAAAATGTATATTAGGTTTGTAATACAATGGAGTTTTCAGGTTATATTATATATTTTTGCAATATAAAAAGATAACAATAAGATATATTAACAGCATCTGAACTTGTGTTTCAGTGAGGAAGTGGATCGATGGCGATAACCACTGTGTTGGCAACATTCATGTCAGTGGTGTCTACAATTTCGGTGCTGCCCATCACCTTGACTGAGGCCATCAAAAGCATGCTGAAAAACTCGTTCGCAATACAGCTTTTATGCTTGTTCAACACACA
Organism: Petrolisthes manimaculis; assembly: GCA_034508575.1. Lineage (NCBI taxonomy): Eukaryota > Metazoa > Arthropoda > Malacostraca > Decapoda > Porcellanidae > Petrolisthes > Petrolisthes manimaculis. Next base: position 74,478 of record JAWZYT010003924.1, on the reverse strand, counting down.
GGACCATTACCAAACCCATACCCTGAGTCTGAAAGCACAATTCACAGGAGCAAGCTTTTGTCATGGCAAAGTTGTTGTTGTTGTTGATGTTCTCCCGGGACAGAATGGCCTCCTGCCCCACAGAACCCTGGTACACTCTGGTCGCAGTGAAAATACAAATTAAAATAAAGGAGGGGCTGGCCCTATATGCCTGGGCTACCGAAGCACATCACAAGGAAATGGGACCAGAGCTTACTGGACCAGGGAGTCTGGGGGCCTCCGACCGCCAGGGAGATTAGGAGAAGGGCTTTGATCCCACAGCCAATGCTGTGGGCCCAAGTCCACGTTACCACAAGAGCTACAAGTGGGGCCGTACCTTCCATGAGACCAGCCCTTATGGCAAAGTAAACTAGGTTAGCATAAAAAATAAATTCCTCTTCATTTTTAATATATATTTCAGTAATGTAAGAATGACAATAAGATTATCTATTTATAACTTCTGAATATGTGCTTCAGTGATCAGTGAAGAAGTGGAAAGTCGAGGTCAGTTGTCATGTGTAGTCGCGGCAGATAGACCTTGACCAGTCTCCGATGGTAAGGTGCAGTCAGCTGTTTCGAACTTCAGTTAACTCAGCTGATTCATTGCTTCAATTAACTCAGCTGATTCATTGCTTCAGTCAACTCAGCGGATTCATTGCTTCAGTCAACTCAGCGGATTCATTGCTTCAGTCAACGGCCAGATGATAGTATGGGTATAATAGTTTTGGAATTTGTGTCGTTCGTTTGACTTCTCCTGTCACTGCCATCCATCACTTCCTGGTCAAGGACTATATGCCACGAATGTAGTCATGACAGTAACAAGTGTCTGGAAAAATATCTATTAAATAATATAACATATACCGTCAATTGTTCCCAGCTTGGACTGCAGCTTATATTCTGTGGTCTAGTAAATATTTATCTAAGCTTGTGTAAGTGTATAATGATCTTATTTGTTTATTTGTCTGGAGGTTTATGAAAAACATTAGTGTGATTAGGTGTTTTATAAATGTTCTGAACCAACAGCAATATTCAAGAGAGATAACAATTTTGATTTACTTTTGCCGTGACCACCTTCATGTGAACCACTACCATGATGGTCACCACCTCCATGACCACCTCCATGACCACCTCCACCTCCATGACCACCTCCATGACCACCTCCATGACCACCTCCATGACCACCTTCATGTGAGCCACTGCCATGATGGCCACCACCTCCATGACCACCTTCATGTGAACCACTATCATGATGGCCTCCATGATGGCCTCCACCTCCATGTCCACCATGATGTCCACCACCTCCATTGTGTCCACCATGATGTCCTCCACCTCCATTGTGGCCACCATGATGTCCACCTCCATTGTGGCCTCCTGCTGGGGAACCTAATCTTCTTAAACTGCGGCCACCATGAAATCCATGCTCATGGGAATCATCATGGTAACGGCCACCATGGAAACCATGTTCATGGGAATCATCATAAGGATAGCGTTTGCCGTGGTAGTAATGTTCATCAGAATCATCATAATAGTAACGTCCCCTGTGATAATGTTCATCAGAATCATAATAACGAGGTGGACTGTGGTAGCCACGTTCAATGGACTTATGGTGATGACGACCAGGTCCACTTACACTATGGGAACTGTGACCTCCACTGTGACCTCCAGCAGGGTGACCAGATCTACCAACGCCATGACTACCATGGTGACGATGTTCATAGGAACCATCATAATAACGTCTACCAGGGAAATAGCGACGTCGAGGGTAATGTTCATGGGAATCATGGTAGTAACGCTTATAGTAGTGTTTATCAGAAGCATCACGGAGGAAGCGTCTTCTTAAAAAGGTTGGTTCATCCGCAACATGTTTATCAGAATCGTCATAAGAGAAGTTTTCACTGAAGGAATCATATTCATCGGATTCATCATTATAATAGTCTCTCTCAACCTGGTGACTACTTTCACCTGAAACGTATTTTTGATGTTCCTCTGAGTGGTCACCAGCTATGTCAGGTTCCTCAGGTAACCCCCCTGACTCAGCAGACTCCCCAGTGCTGATCTCATGTATCTTATTGAATTTCTTTTTTACACTGAAGAAGTTCTCATAAGACCCTTTGCTTTTCTCGGACTCCTGGAAAAATGATGTTATCTTTTAGTATTATATTCTGAGACATTCTTCCTATATGGTAATGTTGCCAGCATTTCACAGGTAATTGAAATGAATATTAAAAAAAATTGCCCTAGGCCTGGAAGACCATGTAGTTGGAGGGAGACGGTAATAGAGAGGAGTGACAACTAGTACGAAGGTAATAGGGAAAAGGAGGGACAGCTGAAATATTGAAAGTTAGTGGTTCTAGTCCGTAGAGTTATCCAAGTACTCTGTGTACTGTAATACCCACACCATGACAGGCAAGGAATTCTACGGGGACTCTACAGGTGAAAACAGTAAATAGAAAGTTTCCTTTAGTCCTCACTTCCTTGAGTATCCCTTCACCCCTCGCCCCCCCCACCCAAAAAAAAAAATAATAATAGTAAAACAAAAAATAAAGTATAAATTAGAATATACTATATATAACATTTTCTACCCCAGAAGGAAGGAAAGGAAGGTTAGGAACTTTGGAAAAGAGGTTCTTACGTATAGATCACTTGCTGCCTCATTACGTTTGTGGTCAGCCCACACCAACGCCAATCCAGTCAACAGCAGCAGAGCCAGTGAGAGCTGCAAGAGTTCACTCACATTAGTTCATCTTACTAACGCCTTATTCTATCAGAATTTTTTTTTGGGTTTCTTGTAATAGTAAATAATTATTCATATTTTAATAAATGTCGAAGTAATATTGATTTATGAAGAGAATAATGAAGAAAATCAAAGTTTATTCATAATATACAAATCTAATTCAGAATTATGGAATGATAAGCCATGCAATTTTGAAAAAGACGAAAAATTAAAAATATAAATAAAATAATCCCTTACTTAAGGTACAGCATATGATTTATTGTTTGCAAGTTTTATCACTTGAAAAAAATCCAAAATTATTGTTTCTGTTATTCACATGAACTGTAAACAATGGGAAACATATAGTAATTGTTAAGGACCCTGTGATCGTGTATGAGAACTGGAGGCTTCTGATTCCTCCTGACTATGCCACCAAACACGCTCCTTCCCTAAAGATGGTGTTTCGTGGCGATATTTGAAGGACTCATTTACCTCCGATTAAGGGTCCCTTAATTAAATATCACTGACTTGTAACCCTAATCTCTAACTATATAAAGGTTTGGATGGTCAGTCATGAAGATACGAGTTTATCCCGTGAATATTACCTTAGCTGCCATGTTGGATGTTGTTGCTGTAAGCGGGTGTTGAGAGCATCTGAAACTACAACGTCACTCTCCTCACCTTATATACTCACACTTGTCTTCCAAGCGCGCGCATAAACCTGTTTTATAATCTGGCTAACATTTCCTTTAAAAAAAAAAAATACTGCAAACCCCTACCTGATGTGTTGTTGTGATAGAAATGGGTTACTCATATCAAAGCTTTAATCATAACACTTACAGTCACGGACATAAGTTTACGTTTCCTTACGACCAGATTTAGTTATGGTATATTACTGACTTGCCTGCTTGTGGAGGAGTCTTTCATCTTTTCAACATCATCACAAATTTATAATAATAATAATAAAAAAAAAATTGTGCGAAATATTCCTGTTTGCATATAAAAAAAACAATTATTCCTCAAACAGCAAATTGATAAAGCTGACCTCTGGTGGAAAGGAATACAAACTCTTCATCACAGTTGTACACTATACGGTTATTAAATATATAATGTATAACCACTCGCTCCGTGATGGATAATATAGCACGTGATTGATGTTTTGTTACCAGAACTGGGTAAATCTGGAGGGACTGATTCATCAAAACAATTCCAGGCCAGGAATTCATATACAGAAAGTGGACGTACATTTTTGTCACAAAAAACACGCCACTAATTACTTAATTTCACATACTTCACTATGCACGGGAAAAAAGATTTTAAATTGACCAATGGGTGGGGTGGGGGGGGGTCGATCCCAGTACTCCTGCAGCCCAATTCGCCACTTGGGCCTTGCTATTTAATAGTGGCTGTTACAATGCATCCTTCTGCTGTAGTTTTGTGGTTGTAAGGCTGGCATGGAGTCTCTGGGGGACTAGCAACCACACCGGATAATGGACTTCTCCCACCCTCCTAATAAGTTCACATAAAAATAATTAAAGGAAATTTATTGACAAAACCACGTGTAGGATCTTCACCTGGACAACGTCGGGTATTGCTTCTAGTAAATAAATATATAAAATATCGAGAATGTCACATTTTGAGAAGTACGTTCGAACTATTTCTGCCCGTTTGCAAGACAGCGCTTCCAAATAGTAAAGGCTTAAGCTGTATGAAAATTGAATGGGAGGTGAAGTGAACTGTGTGAAGGTATTATGTGATGGGGTGAAGAGGGTGATAGGTGAAGTGGGTGACGGGTGAAGTGGGTGATAGGTGAAGTGGGTGATAGGTGAAGTTGGTTAAGGGTGAAGTTAGTTATGGGTGAAGTGGGTGAAAGGTGAAGTGGGTTATGGGTGAAGTTGGTTACGGATGAAATGGGTGACAGGTAAAATGGGTAACAGATGAAGTGGATGACAGATGAAGTGGATGACAGATGAAGTGGGCGACAGGTGAAGTGGATGAAAGAGCTGCCTGTGTTTGTGTATTACCTATAAAGAAAAGTTAGTTCCCGTCCAACGCTGCATGGGTAGAGACGAGTGTGTGTGTGTGTGTTGAGATAAAGGAGACGTGTGTGTGTGTGTGTGTTGAGATAAATGAGATGTGAACTATGAGATGTCCACCAACAACAGCCACGTTCAGTCTCTCAACTTCACCACATCTCCTGTATTTGCTCACGTCTGATTTTTTTTTTTACACCGACCCACCCCGAAGGGGAGACGATGTATTGTTTTCAGTGCCGGATATTTATTTGTTTTATTTATTTATTTATCTGTTCGTGTGTTTGTTTATGGTCTAGCGTTCACAGGTTTAGCCGTATGATGTTCATTTTTTTTCTATTGATATATATTCATCATAAAACAAAAATATTAATTTTTGGGCAAAATCGATCCAAGGTCTAGGTCACATAAAAAATAAGGCGGATTAATCTTTATAAGAGAATTCAACACAGGCCTGAGTAGTAATCCAAACCTTCACTATTCTTATGGCAGATTTCAACAGTACCCAAAGTAGTGATCCGACCCTTATTATTATTATTGTTAACCCCTGCAGCCCGGGGCTCCCCCTCCCTGCCTCAACATTTCTACCCTGCCGCTAGCGTCAAAATTCCTCGATTTCCCCTATATTCACAATGCTCTCACTCTTAACCTATATAGTGTACTGACTTCAATATTGTTTCTTAGATACCTTCAACTCCAGTTGCCCGCGAAAATACCTTGTTTACTCACTCGTATTACTACTATTATGTATCGTATGTCATGATTACAACACTAAAAATAGTATGAACACTTGTAGGAATATATCATCGTGTAACTGTTACATAGAAAATGATAAACAAACTGATTTGTACCGTAGGAAACACGTATATTTACCATCATTCTCATCTGCCTGAGCGTGTTTGTGGTGTTATTTTCTTATTACTACCTTTATGTATCGTGTGTCATGATCTATACACTAAAAAATAATTCACTACGGTATTGTCTTACGATCGTTAGAGCACAAATTCGGACAAGGGCAAATACTTAAAAATAGCCCAGCCATTGTGGGGTCCCAGAATCAACTGAGTGGATAGCGGATCGATATTGTGAGTGTGTTTACTAGCCTGCTGACAAAAACAAGAACATGAAGGAAAACCCTTAAAAAGCTCCGGCTCTTAATGATTCAAGTGAAATGAGTGAGTGAGTGAGTGAGTGAGTTGAACCCCTTTTAAAAAATGGTCGCCCCAAGAAGAATGAGTGAGTGAGTGAGTCAGTTGAACCTCTTTTAAGAAGCTGTCGCCCCAAGAACAAGAACAAGAACAAGAACAATAATTACGATAAGACCTAGAGCTCTCGGCTTAGGCCGGAGCTAAAAACCAGCCCTACATAGCCGTAAATGGTGCTAAATAGCTATGACGGTATAACACGTCAGCCGGACTCAACCGTTTGATGGTCTATCATGTCAGCCGGACTGCAGGGGTTAAGGGGCGGTGTTGCCATCGAATGATGTCTTGTTTTTTTTTTTTTTGCGTCTGCTGCTCTGCTCTTGAGTTCACAATTCTTGCTGACTTTACATCTGTCCATGGCTTACCACCCACGAAGCACTCACTCCCAAATATTCTGTGGTGTACAAAATATTCTGTGGTTGTAATAATTTAGCCAGTAGGCTACAATAAATGCATTAATTGTAAAGTGAACATTGGCTTTTTTATTCTTCCTCCCCATCCCCCCCATCCCCTCCCCCCCCCCCAGGCAACTCCTGGTACCTCGTCTTATACGATCTATTCCATTGAACTCAACACTGGTACCAAAATATAGTATATACTGCTTGTACAGTTGTTGGAGATCTTGAAAGTCCCAAAGAACTCCATAACCAGGAGGAATTGACAGGTTTTATCGATATGAAGTTAATACATGATTTTATTTCTCTTCTTTTTCTAACTTCAAAGCTGCTTTCTTCCTCTACAAACCTCTGTTCTATACTTTCTCAGGTTGGTAGTGACATACTTTAAACAGCATGACAGTGACACTCATACTCTCCCCATTCTCCAACCTGAAAGATAATAGTTTGAGGTATTTTAGTGGGAAACCAACACCTTTCACCAATGGGTTCAGTATGCTTGACTTGGAGCTAAATACATAACATGATGAAGCACTGCCTCAAAGCACCGGGAGGCATGAGGTAGAGGGAAGACGTCCTTCTCAAATGTGTTTTAGGAGACAATGACGTCCAGTGTTGTAATGTATTGTAATGGGGTGGTGATAGTGGTTTGGTGATGTGGTAGTAGTATTGGTGTATTATTATTATTATTATTATTTTTATTATGTTGTAGGAGACGATGACTTCCAGTACATACAGTATTGGGCTAGGCCACTCTCACACACTCTTGCATGCCTGACTGAACATTTCTTTTCGGTATACTCTCGTCTCAGTACCACTCTCTCAGCCGAGACCACTTCTTTTGTGACAGGCATTTGGTTTAAGACGAAAGAAAATGCATATAAAACGAAAGTATTGTTTATTGCTCAGTGCAAACCTCATATATTACATTTCATTGAAGATTTCATGTAAAAGGGGATATTGTTTCTGGTGCTACGTTAATATAAAAAGAGTGATAGACTAGATAATGACAACAGGTTATGTGGGGTGATGGAATACTTTAATATTTACCTCTACAATGAAACTGTCAAAGGAAGTTATATAAATATACAAGGAACACTGAACAGTTTTGTTCAATGAACATGAACTGTACATAACAGTTGAGGTTAATTAAGTCAAAGATGTAATTATGAACATTAACAATTATTACGTTGTATATTAAGTTGTTTGTGTGCAATTTATTTTAATGTTGTATTATTATTTATATCATAGGATGAAAATACAGTCAGACCAAACCTTAATAGCTGTGTATGTTGAATATGTTACAGACAACAACATAATGTATGTTACAGACAACAACATAATGTATGTTTGTGATTATGTCTGTCAGGTTCAAATATTATAATGAGAAGAAGACACAAGTCTTTATTAATAAACAGGTTGGAAGAGAATTGTCATAATAGTAATATTTGCACCAAACATGATTAATTTCAGTCTTAATGAGGATAATATTTTTTTGGATGAGAATCATCATGGTAGTAACGTCCTTTATGATTACCATATTCATGAGAATCATCATGGTACTGCCTAGGGTAACCATGTTCATCAGAATCGTCATAATGGTAGTGTTTAGGATAACCATATTCATCAGAATCATCATGGTAGTAACGTCTCTTATAGAAACCATGTTCATCAGAATTATCATGGTAATAGGAACCATATTCATGAGAATCGTCATGGTAGTAACGTCCTTTATGATTACCATGTTCATCAGAATCATCATGGTACTGCCTAGGGTAACCATATTCATGAGAATCGTCATGGTAGTAACGTCTCTTATAGAAACCATGTTCATCAGAATTATCATGGTAATAGGAACCATATTCATGAGAATCGTCATGATGGTAATGTCCTTTGGTGTAACCATGCTCGCCAGAATCATCAAAATGGTAATCCCATCGATAACCATATTCACCAGAATCATCGTGAGGGTAATATCTTTTATGGTAACCATATTTACCTGAATCACCAAAGGGGAAGATGAATCTCCTGTGAAAACCATGTTCATGAGAATCATCATGGTAATGTTCATCAGAATCATCATGGTAATGTTCATCAGAATCATCATGGTAATGTTCATCAGAATCATCATGGTAATGTTCATGAGAATCATCATGGTAATGTTCATCAGAATCATCATGGTAATGTTCATCAGAATCATCATGGTAATGTTCATCAGAATCATCATGGTAATGTTCATGAGAATCATCATGGTAATGTTCATGAGAATCATCATGGTAATGTTCATCAGAATCATCATGGTAATGTTCATCAGAATCATCATGGTAATGTTCATCAGAATCATCATGGTAATGTTCATGAGAATCAGCATAATGAAAATGTCCTCCACGTTCATAAATCTTATAATATCGGTAAGGTTTCCATGGATACTTATGTGACTCATGTGATTCATGTGACTCATGTGATTCATGTGACTCATGACTGTTGCTGGCTGATTCAGAGCTGTGGTGAGATGATTCATCTTCAATAGACTCCTGAAACAATGAATAGTAATGTTTTATTTATTAATATTCACTAGGATATAATACTATTTACTATTAACATACCCATTGTGGCGGCTAGAATCAGCTACCCGCCACAAGCATCAGCCCTCTCGCCTGATGGGTTCTAATAGTGTAGCAGGCAGGAATCCTTTTATTCATGTATTTCAGGTTCACTCTAAAATCTTATATACCATTTGTAGCCTGTATGAATAAACAGATTAAAACCCACGATCTCTTAGTCTCCTTTCAAACCTCACCAGGAGACTAATGTAGCACCCCGCTACACCTTTGATATTTTCCTTCAGTAAATACTTGAATTAATAATGAGTAATACTTACATGTGATTCACTTGTTTTTATAATAGGCTGGTCTTCAGCCAACAACAATGTCACTCCAGCCAACAGCAGCAGAACTGATGAAAGCTGTAAAGGATAACTAACATAAGTTCATGTTACTAACATCAACACCATCTTCTATTACGACATACTCTGTCTTTCCTCCTCTACTGAAATGATTATTTACTTGATAAATTAGACAATATTGTGCCAATAGAAACATTCATAAGTCTGGAATAACAGCCTAGTGGCAAGTTTGTAAAATTGATGTATTATCCTGTTCTACAATATCATTAATATAATGATCGACAGTCAAGCAACAAGTTTATTCCTGGAGTCACCGTGGAGGCCATCTTTGGTGTTGTTAACAAGTCCAGTAGTAAGATCCATCTGAGAGTCAAACTTTGCTCTGCTGACCTTATATACCCTCACTTGACTCCTGCTGCCGGAAGAACCAGTTTTATCATGTGCTTAAGTTTTTCATAATTACTATGTGCAAGTGACACAAAACCATCCCACCTCTCTCATTTTGGGAAGAATTTCGCTGACTCAACACCAAAATGGTTATGAGGATACAAGCTGTTATTGAGTTTTATACCAACATGCATAGTCCTTAGAGTATCGAGTGTTTTACACACAGATGAACGTCGAGTCACAAACTCAAATAAAGTGATAACAACACATCGTCAATTAATCAAATATTGCCCTATGTGACTCATACTTATGCATCAATACTTTATATAAGCTGAACACAACTAGCAAGGCTGCAAATCTGTCAATCTATGTGTATCGCCAATCTTCTATATTATATAAAACTCTCTGTCAGTCTTTCTGTCTGTCTGTGTGTTTATCCGCTATGCACAGCCTCATCGTTTGAGCTAGAGTAAAAAGTAATACGTCATTTTGATCGGTGAAGCCTGGGAAGTGTTCTCAGCCTACAATTTTTTTTAAATGACCAATGGGGGGGTTGTGGGCAGTGGCGTCGCGATGGGGGAAATGGGGGGACATATGTCCCTGGGCGCACCATTTAGGGGGGCGCCAATTTGAAGTTGGTGAAAATTAAATTGGTTTGTTTACACCAGTGGTTCCCAAACTGGGGGCCATGGCCCCCTGGGGGGCCATATAGAAGAATGTAGGGAGCCAAAATCTAAGGCTATGCATAAATAAAACCAAAGGAGTTTAGCGGGTAGGTAGCCAGTGGAGGGAACTTACAGGTTTGTGCAATGCCTTGCTGCCAGACACATGAGTAATACATCCTTTTTTATATGATTCTGTGTTGTTGACATAAAACAAGACATGGGGATGTATTAGGGAAGCAAGATAATTTTAACTCAACATAATTCTAATCTAAGGCTTCCTAAGCTGTGTATTCTGTATGATAACCTGGTCTTGAATCTTACGTATCAGCAAGGATGTTCATATTATTCAGTTAACGGGTTATAGTTGTGGGGGGAGGGGGGCCATGGACAAGGATCATGTATGAAAAGTGGGTAACGACCAGAAAAAGTTAGGGAACCACTGGTTTACACCAAAGTGAATCTGAAATAGTGAAGTTAAACATTTCCTGAAAAGATTAGTGCACTCAAGTCATATTTTAATTTATTTTTTCTTTATATTAATTATGAAACTTTACTTTGGTTTTACAAATGGGTAGGCATCTTCATTAGTATTCACGGAAATAAATTAAATGAACAATTAATTTTAAAGGATTAAAGATTATAAAAATTAGTTTCCAAATGGCTTTAAATTGCTTCTATGAGTACTCATTGAACCCCACAGCTGATTAGGCTCACTTTGCTTGCCAACCACCCACCATCACACTCCTATTGGGGCGCCATAACAATCGTTGTCCCCGGGTGCCAACAACCCTCGTGACGCCACTGGTTGTGGGGGGTTCAATCCCAGTACCCCTGGAGCCCCAGCCGCTGTTATTTGGCCTTAACCGAATGATCCCAGGTTCGAATCCCCAGTACAATATTTTTTTTTTTCTATTGACAAATGATACACCATTCTGACCGGTGTAGTCCCGGGAATGTCCTCAATCTAATTTTATTGTTGGTGGATATGTGTTTCTTGAATTATCAGCTTAGAACAACCAAACATTTATGGCTTTCTCAACATAGACTCTATGGTCTCAAGCATCAAGGATGCAGGCAGGCCTGGCTTGCATGCCCAGTTTAGGAATGAATTCAAACCACAAAATGTTGAACACCTAAATTTAATACTAAATCTAAGGACAGTGAAAAAAACAAGTTTTAAAATGACCAATAGGGAGGGGGGGGGTCGATGCCAGTACCTCTGCAGCTCAATTCGCCACTCGGGCCTTGCTATTTAATCGTTGCTCTTACAATGCCACCTTCTGCTGTAGTTGCGTCATGGATAACTTTTGTTAAGTTCACATAAAAATAATTTGAGGAAATTTATTGACAAAACCCTATATAGAATCTTCACCTGGATAACGTTGGGTATCTCTGCTAGTACTTTATATAAACTGAAAATCACTAGCAAGGCTGCAAATGTGTCAATCTGTGTGTATAGCCAATTAATATATAATTTGCTCAAAGGATGGCTGCCAAAATAGATACACAATGTGTAGCTTGGAGAAGTATATAAGACATTAATATTTTTACTGAACACTAGATGGACAACAAAGGGAAGCATTATCATCTACAATAAGTAGAGAAAGAAATGCTTTGGTAACGAATCAATAACTTTTACATTGTTTTCGATCCCTCTTTGAGCTGTTCTCACCTAAGATTAGTTTTCTCTCCTCAAAGTTCTTCTCATTTATGCTAGAAGGGGCTGACTATCTTCGTATTGGGTTTCGACATGGGCACAGCATGAAAACAATCCACATCCTAACTTCTTTCTCCCACTTAAAGTACGATGAACGTTGTCTGGAGATGAAATTAGCCAGCTATTTGTTCCATGATGAGATAAACTGAGACCCTCCATGACCAGGTGGGATCATAAAGCTACTTAACTTATACGAGTACCTACCTGCCACTACTATCTCATGGATAATAAGAGCCCCACCATACAGATCATCCAGTAAAGAATATCTATAAAAACATCTTCCTGAAAACATCATCAAGAAGAAGTTAAGTGTGTTGTTTCTCAAGTACACACTCAACCTCCAGCTCTCTCCAGCCTGCTATGATGGTAAGACAGCATTTATATCAAGTAGAGTAAAAAAAACACGACATTAAGACCAAGCGAGAAGGGTCGGAATGATAAACAAGAAATAGGACCCAGTCACAATCTGAACCACGGCAAATGGCAAGGCGACTATAGCCATGACAAAGGAGAAATAAGACGTGAACAGACAAGAGATTGCAGCAGTTGGGGCTACCAAGACCCCAGTTGACACAATTACCCCGCCCACCAAAGACAGGCAAAAACAATAGGGCAAAAGATGACAAAAAAACAAAAACAAAATAACTTTAGAAATTATGAAAAGAGCAAATGAAACCAGGATAAAAAAAAAGTAAATAAGAGAAAAGAAAAAATTAAGAGAGAGAGAGAGAGAGAGAGAGAGAGAGAGAGAGAGAGAGAGAGAGAGAGAGAGAGAGAGATAGAGATGGTGTAGCCATCGCCAAAGGTACCTTTGTCCTCCATACGGTTATCAAAATAGTCACTGCTGTCATCCGGATCCATAAGGTGTGATACCCATCATCAAACACACTACATCTGTAACTCAAAACATTAAGACCACCCATCTGTATTGGGGTGGTAACACACCCACTACTAAACACAAATTCCTGACCTCTGATGACTCCAGCTCTTCCACTCATGGAAAACTATCTGTTGTCTGCTGCCCTGTTGCTGCCTGTTCCTGTACCAGCCTTACGAACCCCTGTCGAGCCCCTACTGTAGAATGTTTTGATTAGTTTGGGGAATTTTAGAATTTCATAAAATATAGCTTATACGATGGCTAGAGATGCCTAATTTAACAGTACAGTAATTTTATGCTAGGATTTATTCCCTATATTTTAGTTATAAACATGTCTTCCCACAATGTTTATTTAAAAACATAGTTAAATTCTGGGCATTTCATCGAGGGAGGACCATAGATGGTTTAGTGTTTAAGGGTCACCTCATGTCGAGGTCGAACCCTAATCCAGGGTATGGGCTGTGAACCTACTAAGCCAATATATTCTGCGGTAGTAGTGTAAGAAATAGATAAATAATGTGCCTTTTGGTCGAAGTGTGTCAGACTTTTACCAGTGTTTATATAAATCAATACAATAAGGCTGTTCGTATAGAGCTTATACTAAGCCACAGAATACAGTTACTCCTCTGGTAGTACAGTCTTGACAAGCAGCCAGAACGTGTCTCCTCAGGGTAAAGTCAATTTTTTTCTCCAAAGAAACTAAGAATGTATGCCTAACAGAAAGTACGCTTATTAACAATGCATAACTCATACATACATATATAACGCCAATTTCCGACTACAGTATACTAAGAGATTATGCTCTCCCAAACGGCGATCACTTAGAGTACAATACCTTTCTCCCGCTGTCGAGATTACGAACTCATACAGTACATTACCCAGAACAGGGAATATCATTTCTATCTGATGGACTGGAGGAATCACACTGGAGTGATTGTCTATGACGTGAAGAAAACCTATACTGGCAGATGGAAGTTTATTAAAAAATAGTTGGGTGAACACTGCCACCATCCTCTGTGGTCAAAATGAAATAATGAGATGACAATGAGGGGTACAAAAGACTCCATTATATTTTACAAAATGTGTGTGTGTGTGTGCGTGCGTGTGTGTGTGTGTGTGTGTGTGTGTGTGTGTGTGTGTGTGTGTGTGTGTGTGTGTGTGTGTGTGTGTGTGTGTGTGTGTGTGTGTGTGTGTGTGTGTGTGTGTTGGTACACGTGTATACAGGGTTGAATACAGTATAACTGAAGTTACAGCAAGTCTGAGCTTCGACATGGAGGGAGCGATTACATTTTGTCCACAAGGGAATTCATAATTGGATCTAACTTGAAAACACCGTCAAAAAGGTGTAAAATCTCTTATTTTTCTTATACATAGTGATGAGATAAATTTCCATTTTTCGTAGGCTAGTCTTGGCTAGTATACAATGAAGCCTATGGTTGTTTTTGGACAAATTGCTCCCTCCATGTTGGAGAAACTGACTTGCTGTAACGTCACCCATGCTGTATTCAACCCTGTATCCACCTGTACCAACACACACACACACACACACACACACACACACACATACACATTCTGTATAATATAATGGAGTGTTTTGTGCCTCTCATTGTCATCTCATCCTATCGTGTTGACCACTGAGAATGGTGACAGTGTCCACCCACTCTGTTTGGTAATAAACTTCCATCTGCCAGTGTGGATATTCTTATCATCATTTATATCTCATGTTGTTCTTGTTTTGCTTTTTAAACCTTTAGTAATTGTGACTTTAGTGTGCCTTGTTCAGATACTTATCCTTAGGCAGAGTTGTTGTTTTCCACGTTATCCTGTTTCCCCTGGTATTGTACCTTGTTGTATAGCTTAATTATCGTATGTGAAAATACGAGTATTAGTCAAAGTTATATCTTTTGAACAAGGCATAATAGAACCCTGAACCATTTTATTCCTTTAGATTTGTACAGTCTTAAAATTTATTTTTACCAGTGACCATTTTCCATGATAATTCACCTGACTGTCAGTTTGCATTGTCCTGGTCGCTGGGATCGTACTTTGTCCTTTGTGCCAGGGTAGCTCTCCTAATCTCTGTTTACAATTGTCATTCAATAAACCTCTTTCCCTCATGCTCTTCCTTTTATCTTAACCCAACTCCATATCAGTCAAACACTGTACATACCCTTCTGATTATTTCATCATATTCTAGAGTGACAGCATACTGTTATTATTATTTGCATATTCAACATACAAGAAGAATTATCAAACCTCACTTCGACTTTTGAAAACACTACACACAGGAGGAAGCCTCTGTCATGGTAAAAATGTATATTAGGTTTGTAAAACAATGGAGTTTTCTGGTTATAGTATATATTTTTGCAATATAAAAAGATAACAATAAGATATATTAACAGCATCTGAACTTGTGTTTCAGTGAGGAAGTGGAACGACATGGTCAGATGTCATGTAACCCTCACGACAGCTACAACATTCTTGAGACATATCTGACAAACACTCCAATATCTTACAGTCTACGGCTCTACGCCCAATTATCATCATCAAGGAGAGTACAGTAGCTTAGATACCGTGGTGTAAAATATATTTTCCCAATTTCGTTTAAGTGTATTTTTAGTCTCATCTGGTTATCTGTCGTGAGGGTTATGAGGAGAATCGTTGTGTGTATTGTTTATAAATGTTCTGAACCAACAGCAATATTCAAGAGAGATAAAACTTTTGAGCGTTGTTTGCCGTAACCACCTTCATGTGAACCGCTACCATAATGGCCACCACCCCCATGACCACCATAATGGCCACCACCCCCATGACCACCTTCATGTGAATCGCTACCATAATGGCCACCACCTCCATGTCCACCATGATGGCCTCCACCATGTCCACCATGATGGCCTCCACCTCCATGTCCACCATGATGACCTCCTCCATGACCACCATGATGTCCTCCACCTCCATGTCCACCATGATGTCCACCTCCATTGTGGCCTCCATGTCCACCATGGCCACCACCATTGTGGCCTCCTGCTGGGGAACCTAATCTTCTTAAACTGCGGCCACCATGAAATCCATGCTCATGGGAATCATCATGGTAACGGCCACCATGGAAACCATGTTCATGGGAATCATCATAAGGATAGCGTTTGCCGTGGTAGTAATGTTCATCAGAATCATCATAATAGTAACGTCCCCTGTGATAATGTTCATCAGAATCATCATACTTGTAATGTTCTCCATGATAATGTTCATCAGAGTCATCATAGCGTTCCGTATAGTAATGTTCATCAGAATCATAATATCGAGATGGACTGTGATAGCCATGTTTAGTAGAGCCATGATGACGGTGAGCAGGTCTACTGTGACCAACACCAGGGTAACCAGATCTACCAACACTATGACCACTAGGGTAAGGATGTTCATACGAATCATCATAATAGTGTTCATCGGAATCATAATAAAAGTAGTGACGTCGAGGGTAATGTTCATCGGAATCATCATAATGGTAGTAACGCTTATAGAAGTGTTCATCAGATTCATCAGAATCATCATGATGATAGTAACCCCTATGATAACCATGTTCATCAGAATCATCATGGTAGAAGCGCCTTCTAAAGAAACGTAGTTCATTTGAATCATCATAGTGATAGCGCCTCCTATGATAACCATGCCCATGATAACCATGTTCATTGGAATATTCACGAGAGAAGCTTCCACTGTGGGAATCATATTCATCAGAATCATCATTATAGTAATGCCTCTTGCGGTACAAATATTCAATATGATGACCACGTTTATCGGAATATTTCCAGGGGTAACCAACTTCATATGAGTCGTCTCTATGATAATCATCTGAGTGGCCACCAGATGTGTCCTGGTCCTCAACCTGCCCTAACCTTGAAGATCCCACTGTGGTGTCTTGATTTATCCCACTTGATCTCTTGCTTATATCAATTACGTTCGTCTCGGACTCCTGCAAAATGATAATGTTCATTAATATCTTATCTTAAGACAGGAAGTTTGTTACTTCTCTCACACCTTTACCTATAACACCATTCTGTATAATTCCAGCATCATTCTTTCAGCTCCTCCCTCCCTCTTATGACTTACTGAGCCTGCCATCAAAATCACTTTAGAGGAATTATTGTTTGCCTTCCTACTAAAAGTTTGCTTTTATCAAATATTTTCTACTAGTTGACTTCTCCCAACACTAAAGCTATTGTCCCATTTCTTTGATCTCTTGTCTATACAAAATCCTTGAATCTATCCTTAAATACAAAATTAAAAAGAGCATCACACTTCCCAAGATCTCTCCGATCGTTAATACAATTTCTCTCAGGTTAATTCTACTAGCGATCTTCTATTTCATTTTACTGATTCATGGTCATTCTCTTTTTGGAAATTTTGTGAAACTTTTACTCCTGTACATTATCAAAGTTTATGGCAAACCTGGCATAAAACAATGTATTCCTATCTGACACAAAGCTTCGATATCCTTTCTGACAGCAATATAGCTTTTGATGGAGATGGGCACTGCTTTTCCTATAAGGATATCAACAGTGGTGTTCCTCAAGGATCTGTTCTATCACCTACTCTTTTCCTTCTTTACATCAAGGATCTTAGCTTCTCTCTCCCGATTCACTCATATGCCAATAGTGTCACTTTGTACTAATCAGCCTGTTTTCACAACCACCATCCTTGGGTCTGAAATGGCACCCAAATCCTACTACCTACCTACTACCACCCCTACCCCTGAACCAAAGGAAGGTGAGAAACTTTAGAAAGAGAGGTCCTTACGTGTAGTTCATTTGCTGCCGCATCATTAAGTTGTTCGTCAGCCCACACCAACGCCAATCCAGTCAACAGCAGCAGAGCCAGTGAGAGCTGCAAGGGTTCACTCACATTAGTTCATCTTAATAACGCCTATTTCTATCAGACTTTTTTTTGGGTTTCTTGTAATAGTAAATAATTATTCATATTTTAATAAATGTCGAAGTAAGTTTCATTTATGAAGAGAATAATGAAGAGAATCAAAGTTTCTACATATTATGCAAATCTCTTTCAAATTTTTGGAATAAAATGACATGTGTTTAGAATATGACGAAATAAAATTAAGCATTCAATTGTTATTTATAATCACTCACCTACAGTACTACATAAAGGTTTGAAAATCTTATCACTTGAAAAAATGTCCACAATTTTTGCACTTTTTTTTTCAGTACAGATGTTCCTGTTATTCACATGAACTGTAAACAATGGGAAACATATAGTAATTGTTAAGGACCCTGTGATCGTGTATGAGAACTGGAGGCTTCTGATTCCTCCTGACTACGCTACCAAACACGCTCCTTCCCTAAAGATGGTGTTTCGTGGCGATATTTGAAGGACTCATTTACCTCCGATTAAGGGTCCCTTAATTATATATCACTGAATTTTAACCCTAATCTCTAACTATATAAAGGTTTGGATGGTCAGTCATGAAGATACGAGTTTATCCCGTGAATATTACCTTAGCTGCCATGTTGGATGTTGTTGCTGTAAGCGGGTGTTGAGAGCATCTGAAACTACAGCTTCACTCTCCTCACCTTATATACTCACACATATCCTCCAAGCGCAACCGGTTTTATATTGTGGCTAGTTTTTCCCCATAAAAACCATATGAACCTGGTGGAACTACGCTCCCACCATTCACATTTCAGGAAAATCTGTTATGATATATATTATTTGCTCACAATAAAACATCAACCCTTTACAATCACGGACACAAGTTTGCATTCTTTGCCACCAAACATAGTATAATTGCTGCCCGTGGGGTCCGCTGTAAAGTTGTTTGTTTTAATAATTTGTGTCGTGTTTGTACAGTCGCGTCAGATAGTCCTTGAATCATTCTGTTTCAAGCTGTGAACACATGGATTCTTTACTTCAGTCTTATGATGGTATGGGTACAAATGTTTTTTTTAAGTTTTCGGATGCTCCTATGTTGGTCACGGCTATCCATCACTTCCTGGTCACGGACAATTTGCCGCGACTGTACAACGAGATGTGTTTCTTTGTGTGAAAGTCGTTTAAAACTCAAGAAGAAAACAGTTGATGGAAAACAAATGTAGTTTTTTTTGCCCTTGCCAAATAAAAGTGGGTAGAAATGTCATTTTAATTGGAATATTTTTATGGATTTAAGGGGTACAAAGTGGTTAAAATGATGAGAAACACTGTAGGAAAAGATGAAACCAGTAGCAGTGTTCATTTAGCTAATCATCATACGAACTGTTATATAGCACAATCATGACTAAACTTTATAACTGGAGGTACTACTACAACACATACAGCAGTGGATGTGTATCACTCCTGCAGATCAGTATAGTTGGGTAATGTCCTCAGTTGGGTACTCGACTGTTACTGCTTGTCATGGTTCAGTCGCTCTCTCGGTCTGTCTGTCTGTCGTTTCTGTGGTGACCAATCATTTCTCAACTCTAGTCTTAACAAACTGGGCAAGGGTGTTAGAATGGCTTGTGTGCATGGAAACCTTTATTATTCCCTGTGTCCTACCACCACTACTTTATTTATTTTTTATTTTTTATTTTTTTATCGATCCACTTCAATTCTGATAAGTATTTGAACATGTTTTTCTTATCAAAATGCCTGCGCACGTAGTTAGTAGTTGTGGTTTGTTAGATTCTGTGGGCCAAACAATTTGCCTGATAATGTAATGATATTCATTAGTGAATAAATCTAAGTGGGTGACTGTTCATGCTTAAAAGTTTATAGATACTTGTGCTCTAAATATTATAAGTTAAAAGAGGTACTAAATAAACTTGTAGACTATTTAAAGTAAAATAACATAATTAATGATTACTTTGATACACAATAATATAACTTGCACAGTCATGAGATGTTGTCCACGTCATGTTATAGGTGCGGGGGCGGGGGTGGGGGCGGGGGCGGGGGGGGGTGAAGGTGAAAATGACTGTACTCTCACACCAGGGGCTTGGGGGGGGGCGGGGGGGGGGGGTGAAGGTGAAAATTATTATACTCTCACACCAGGGGCTTGAGGAAGAAGGATGCAATGAGGAAGCGGACGTTCACTTTCGTACAGGATAGAGTTGCCATGCGTCTGGATTTTCCTGAACTTGTCTTGGATTTAGGTGTCACAATCTTAGTCTGGGATGAATTTAAATAATTCTCCAAAAGTCCCGAATTTCAGCTCCCATCTCTCTTTTCCAAACATATTGATAATAAACTACATGCCGTATATATATGTGTGTGTGTGTGTGTGGAGAGAGAGAGAGAGAGAGAGAGAGAGAGAGAGAGAGAGAGAGAGAGAGAGAGAGAGAGAGAGAGAGTGAGAGAGAATGCTTCGTCCAGATCGAGTTTTGTTTTTGCCAACAAATGGTCACTAGTCACACCAGGTCACCAGTGAGTGGTGTGATTTGCTTTTTCGTATTACACATAAATATGGTCTTGCTCTATTTATCATCATTTTTACTGTATTAAATACCATCCAATGTACTGTATGGTATATTGTACTGTATGGTGTATTGTACTGTATGGTGTATTGTACTGTATGGTGTATTGTGCTGTATGGTGTATTGTACTGTATGGTGTATTGTGCTGTATGGTGTATTGTGCTGTATGGTGTATTGTGCTGTATGGTGTATTGTACTGTATGGTGTATTGTGCTGTATGGTGTATTGTGCTGTATGGTGTATTGTGCTGTATGGTGTATTGTGCTGTATGGTGTATTGGCTGCAAACTGGGCCTCAAAGTGGTTATCTGAAAAACATTTTCTCGGGGGCTTACAGTGCCCCCCCCCCCTCTCATGTCCCCCTCCCCCCGGCTACAGAGGTTCGTTTCGCTCGCCTCCTACCACTATCTCACCTCCTACCACTATCTCACCTCCTACCACTATCTCACCTCCTACCACTATCTCACCTCCTACCACTATCTCACCTCCTACCACTATCTCACCTCCTACCACTATCTCACCTCCTACCACTATCTCACCTCCTACCACTATCTCACCTCCTACCACTATCTCGCCTCTCACCACTATCTTGCCTCCCACCACTATCTCGCCTCCTACCACTATCTCACCTCCTACCACAATCTCACCTCCTACCACTATCTTGCCTCCTACCACTATCTCACCTCCTACCACTGTTCAGATAGGTCAACACTAGTATAGGAAGTAGTTTTTCTACACCAATATTGAAGGATTCAATTCTGATGTTCAATGATTCTTCTTCATTTTAACATCTTCTGATCAGCCAACACCGGTGTCCCTCCAGTCAATAACAAGATCAGTGTGAGCTTTGTGACCAGTTTGTTTAGTTCACCCTCCATCATTATACATGTTCTGTCAATTCACATACAGGTTTTTGTGTTTGTTAGACACTGGATTTCTTATCCAAAGTACTGTACATCTTTCATGTACTCCATTGCTTTATTTTCCATGAATATAATAAAGTAGGACAAACTCGCTTTATATTGTAACTAGGGAAAAGCAAAGTTTAGATGGTTTGATGCAAGACTTGTGTGAAAAACTGGGCCACAATAGATCCAATCATTACTCCAAAGGTTATACTGTATGTTACTGCTATATCCCTTTCTCTTTCACTTTAGATAATTTCACGGAAAATAGTTTTTTAACCATAGCAGTAAGACGTGACATGCAGACAGTGAGCACAACACAGCAATGACCATGGCATGTGTAGTGTGGCCATCGTCGCGTATCAAATACAAAATTTGTGATACTAGTCTCCAAGTGAAAAAATACGGTCAGCATAGGAAATCATGCATTGTAGGTTACTTACTGAAGTGACATGTATAGTTCAGAAAACTTTCACCAACAAGGTAAGGAAGTACACAATACATTGATTATTGGCTTCGGTATTGACTTTCAACAATACAAATTTTATAAATCTATCCTTTGATCCATCCTTGAGTTAGGTTTTAATCCTATGCCTCCTTTCCTGTTATGCTGGAAAGGCCTACTGTACTGTACCTTCACATACAAGTTTCAAGATGCTTTTTCTGGATGGTGGCCTGAGAAACTTAGCGTGGGACTTAATTATTGCTGGCCTTTGAGATCTTTACTACGTGAACTGGCGACATGTTTTTTGCCACCAACTGTACAACAAGTATAAGACACAAAGCAGCTTGAAACGGGATAAAGGTTAATAATTTAATTATGTATGATTATAATTAAGACTGGAACTAATGGTAAGCAGCTGTAATCAGTGCTTTTTGTTTCAAGACACGAGACGTGCCGTGACCTCAAGACTTTTGTATGTAAAGTCAGCAAAAAAAAGTTTCGTTGCCACCCCTAGACATACTTTACTTGAACAATTTC
Source organism: Petrolisthes manimaculis (assembly GCA_034508575.1). Classification (NCBI taxonomy): domain Eukaryota; kingdom Metazoa; phylum Arthropoda; class Malacostraca; order Decapoda; family Porcellanidae; genus Petrolisthes; species Petrolisthes manimaculis. The sequence continues at coordinate 52,217 of JAWZYT010003924.1, read as the reverse complement.
TCACCTAACGATTATTGATAGATGAGTTAGAAAAGTTTAGTTGAGAATAAAAAAAAAGGGGTAAATTCTAAATGAAAATAGAGTAATGGCAACAAAACCATTAAGCGAGGTGACATTCACTCAGTCACTCGTCTACAGCTGTCCAATGTAAATATTATGTCACCTATAAACTAGTGCTTAAAACACCCATACTTATAGAGAACTAAATGCTTTGAATGGTTGTATAAGTTTCCATTTATCAGAGTTTCCCCCCAAAAAAGCTTGTGAAACACCTTGTATAAAGTATGTCAAGGCTTTGAATAATAATAAAAATTTGCATTTCAACGTACAGAACAGGGTGACTGAAATGCTTATTTTTTTTTTATATAATCCTTTAATTTAACCAACATGATTTTATTCATTACGGAAAACAGCTTCAGGACAATACATGAGAAACTCACTTTTTTTTTATGTAGGCATCTGGTGTTAGAGGAAATAAATGATATACCGTACTAATAAAAAGTTATGTTTATTACTCAGTGCTAACTCATAACCTTTTATTTCCAGTGAAGAGTTGTAGTGAAGGTTTGGTGTGTTGTTGTTGGTGTTACGTAATTATTAATAGAGTGATAGACTAGATAATGACAACAGGTTATGTGAGGTGATGGAATACATTTGTGAAAACATTAGTCTTGTAATTAATAACTACTTGGTGAATCTAGTGCAATAAATGTGTACTTTAATATTTACCTCTACATTGAAACTGTCAAAGGAAGTTATATAAATATACAAGGAACACTGAACAGTTTTGTTCAATGAACATGAACTGTACACAACAGTTGAGGTTAATTAAGTTAAAGATGTAATTATGAACATGAACAATTATTACGTTGTATATTAAGTTGTTTGTGTGCAATTCATTTTGATGTTGTGTTATTATTTATATCATAGGAAGAAAATACAGTCAGACCAAACCTTAGTAGTTGTGTATGTTGAATATGTTACAGACAACAACATAATGTATGTTACAGACAACAACATAATGTATGTTACAGACAACAACATAATGTATGTTACAGACAACAACATAATGTATGTTACAGACAACAACATAATGTATGTTACAGACAACAACATAATGTATGTTACAGACAACAACATAATGTATGTTATAGACAACAACATAATGTATGTTACAGACAACAACATAATGTATGTTTGTGACTATGTCTGTCAGGTTCAAATATTATAATGAGAAGAAGACACAACTCTTTATTAATAAACAGGTTGGAAGAGAATTGTCATAATAGTAATATTTGCACCAAACATGATTAATTTCAGTCTTAATGAGGATAATATTTTTTTATTCATGAGAATCATCATAATAATAACGTCCTTTATGATAACCATGTTCATGAGAATCATCATAATAATGCCTAGGATAACCATGTTTATGAGAATGGTGGTAGTGCCTAGGATAACCATGTTCATCAGAATCATCATGGTAGTAACGTCCTTTATGATTACCATATTCATGAGAATCATCATGGTAGTAACGTCCTTTATGATTACCATATTCATGAGAATCATCATGGTAGTAACGTCTCTTATTGAAACCATGTTCATCAGAATTATCATGGTAATAGGAACCATATTCATGAGAATCGTCATGATGGTAATGTCCTTTGGTGTAACCATGCTCGCCAGAATCATCAAAATGGTAATCCCATCGATAACCATATTCACCAGAATCATCGTGAGGGTAATATCTTTTATGGTAACCAAAGGGGAAGAGGAATCTCCTGTGAAAACCATGTTCATGAGAATCATCATGGTAATGTTCATCAGAATCATCATGGTAATGTTCATCAGAATCATCATGGTAATGTTCATGAGAATCATCATGGTGTTGATGGGAATCATGTTCATCAGAATCATCATGGTAATGTTCATCAGAATCATCATGGTAATGTTCATCAGAATCATCATGGTAATGTTCATCAGAATCATCATGGTGTTGATGGGAATCATGTTCATCAGAATCATCATGGTAATGTTCATGAGAATCATCATGGTAATGGGAACCATGTTCATAAGAATCATCATAGGAAACATACTCATTAGAATCAGCATAATGAAAATGACCTCCACGTTCATAAATCTTATAATATCGGTAAGGTTTCCATGGATACTCATGTGACTCATGTGATTCATGTGACTTATGTGATTCATGTGACTCATGTGACGCATGTGATTCATATGACTCATGTGACGCATGTGTCTCATATGACTCATGTGACTCATGACTCACGTCCTTCTCTAAACTGTTGCTGGCTGATTCAGAGCTGTGGTGAGATGATTCATCTTCAATAGACTCCTGAAACAATAAATAGTAATGTTTTATTTATTAATATTCACTAGGATATAATACTATTTACGATGAACATACCCTTTGATATTTTCCTTCAGTAAATACTTGAATTAATAATAAGTAATACTTACATGTGGTTCACTTGTTTTTATAATAGGCTGGTCTTCAGCCAACAACAATGTCACTCCAGCCAACAGCAGCAGAACTGATGAAAGCTGTAAAGGATAACTAACATTAGTTCATGTTACTAACACCATCTTCTATTACGACATACTCTGTCTTTCTTCCTCTACTGAAATGATTATTCACTTAGACAATAGTTTATTTATTATATATGTATAATGAAAATATTCTTAATATTGTACAAATAGAAACATTCAGAAATCTGGAATAACAGCCCAAATTTCAAGAACCTTATGTTAACCTAAAGTTATATTATATGAAAGTTATGTTAACGTAAAGATAGTCACCGTGGAGGCCATCTTTGGTGTTGTTAACAAGTCCAGTAGTCAGATCATGTGAGAGCCAAACTTTTCTCTGCTGACCTTATATACCCTCACTTGACCCCTGCTGCCTGAAGAACCAGTCTTATCATGTGCCTAATTTTTTTCTTTTCATCATGACTGGTGCAAGTAACACCAAATCATCCGACCTCTCACATTTTGGAAGATTGGTGCCGACTGTAGTACCAACATAGTTCTGAAGATAAAAGCAATTATAGTATTCCATACCAACATCCATAATCCTTATAGTACTGAGTATTGATATACATAAATGAACATCAATGTACAAACTGAAATAAAGTAAAAACGAGACATCATTAATCAGATATTGACCCCCAAAGTTGCAACAGAAAGAGTGACCAAGACAACGAAATAAAATCAGCAAAAGAAACTGGTATCTCGGTCATGAACGAAAACTTATGCACAGTGTAAAATATGAGTGTTGATACTGACCCAAGTTAAAGCATAAACCGTCCAAGAATAAACATGACTTTCATCATTGTAGTGGTGTTTTATTATAAATATATATAATAATCTTGTATTTTACAGTATAATAATCCTGAATTACCATATTGCTATTTTGATTAATACCCAATAAATAATACACATTTCTAAGCATCAATTTTATGGATGATGTTGATGTTGATGTTGATGTTGACCAAGTATTGCTAACCAAGATATAGTCAGCAAGGCATACATAGAATTCGTCTTACTCTTCTTACTCTTTGGTAGCTTACTATAGCTGCCACCATATTGTGTGTTGTTACGAGAAGGTAGTGAGTGTATCTAACAGCACAACCCAACTCTGCTTTCATTATATACCCACATGCACGAAGCAGGTTGGGCAACTCACCGGATAACCTGCACTCCAACCGACCCACATCATGTACGTACTTACTTACTTACTGGGGTCGTTGATGAAGGGGTCGCACGGTGCCAAGTTTTTAATATTCAGACAACTTGGATTTAATCAGCACCGTTCGTTCTCCCGCTCTGGTTTATTTGTGGTGAAGGGGTATAGTGTAGTGTAGTAGGCAGATAAGGGCAGAGTGCAGCTACCCAGTATACAAACCTGTGCATTCGTTCATCATTGATTCCTACAAATTATGTCAGAAAACAGACGACCTAATATATAGGGGAACTGTTTCGTTGGATAGTTTGGAGGAATCAGTAGACCTCCAATCTACCATGACGAGAACCTCCTCTAAATATCAGAGTATGTAAATGTTTACCTCATTTGCTCGCCCACTGCATGACCTGTTGGTAAATGTGTCGTGTTCTCCAGATGTGTATATACTCCTTAAGGGGGTAGTATACTTTTGGTACATTGGAGTGCCTTGATTCCTCCAAAGTTTGTCAGGAAACAGAACCAGATGGACAAATAAAATTGTGTTCTGTTGGTTGGAATAGTTTGGAGGTATCATATTTACCAGCAGTGTACTACCTACCCCCTTAATGAAATATGTACTGTACTTAGTCATAAGACGACTGATGTGTAAAGAACTATCTATAGTGGTAACATTACGGTTGTAGGAGTAATGATTATTACTTCGTACAAATGTATACCAGTTGTTTAACTTATCCCAATATAATTATTAAGGGGAGGTCCTGTTGTTGGTGAATTAGAAGGTCTCTGATTCCTCCTAACTTTGCCACAAAACAGAAGATCCCCTATTTGTACCATTGAGGGCGTCTATTTCTGGTATAGATAGAAGGAATCGGTAGCCATTCAATACATCAACAAGATAACCTCCCCATAATATATGTATTGCTTCAGTAAGGGACTCAGCGAACGTGTATTCTCGTAAAGGGGAACCACAGACGTGAGATTAATAATGATTATAATGATGTTTGAGTGCAAGATTCAGCCACCACCCAATGGCGTCACCAGGGTGGAAATGAACGTCTCCCTGCCACAGACGCACTCCAATGACGTCAGTATGAAAGCACAGTATTGAAAGACGTGGACTTCAATTAGTAACCCTACCGAGATACTGGACACGTTACTTTGTGAAATAATTTACAGGTCTACAGTGGAGTGCCTTGATTCCTCCAAAGTATATCCAGAAACAGGACCAGATAAACAAGAATATAATGTTGACCCGTTGCCTGGTAGAGTTTGGAGGAATCAGTTGCTCCAGATTTACCTAAACTGCATGTACTTACCCTTAAGGTGGTACTTTTATTGTTGGTACATTGGAGTGCCTTGATTCCTCCAAAGTATGCTAGGGAACAGGACCAGAAAAGCAAAAATAATGGTGTTCTGTTGCTTGGAAGAGTTTGGTGGATGCAGTTGCTCCAGATTTACCAACACTGTATTTGCCCCTTTATGGTGTCGTGCCTGAGGCTGAAATGTCCACCAAATGTCAACCCACTAGTGTCAACCTTCTTCTGATTCGACAAGTTCTCTTTGTTTTGTTATCATTATGTTGCGGCGACCCTCGTCACAGATTACACACCACCTGCCCTTTTTATATTTCAAGAATTGTAATGATTGCTGATGTTATACTTTTTAAAACTCATGTGTACATACATAGCTTTGCCATCATTTTGTATGATATTAGTGATGTCTCTTCCCAAAATGACGGACGCAAAAAAAAAAAAAAAAAAAAAAAAAAAAAAAATCCTCCCCGAGAACACGAAATAAATAGACGGGAATCACTGACCTATTACCCACCCTATTAATATTATATCAGATAAAAATTCAGGTAAAAAATACGTCACAGATGGTTTTAAAGACACATAATTTCTTCAGTAAATAATGCCAGGAATTGGTAAGAATTAATTCCTATATTAATTCTGAATCCTATGTAAAGTTACTCATAAACTGTGTCCCCTCCTCTGTCTGTTCAGGAAGGAAATAATAATGTAACTTTCACCTCGTCTTTCTTTGGCTTTACGGATTCATGTGAGGTATATTTTCTTTTCCTGGCAGTATATACGAACAGTCGTGTTTAGGTATTGTTAAGGTTAAACTTAGACACATTATAATAAACAAAAATTCTGTCACCTACTGTTGTTAAGGACCCTATGATCTTGTATAAAATTGGAGGCTTCTGTTTCCTTCTGACTATGCCACGAAACAAGCTCCTTCTATATAGGTGTGTGTGTTTCGTGGCAATAATTGAAGGACTCATTTACCTCCAATTTTCTGACTACAACACAGGGTCCCTTAACCAAACTCTAGACCCCTTTATTCTTCACCTACTGTAGTACTGTGCTTAAACCAATGCACGCACAGGCTTCATCAATATCCTCGTTCACTGACATTTCTCTGTTTGGCATGTTGGTATTGTATCACGAAGTTTTTCTTGTTTTGTATAATTTACTTTACTGATATATTTTTTCATTCTGTTAAAAGTATCATATTCCTGCTAATCGTTACTTCTAGGTGCTCAATACAATAACATGCATTATTTAATATTTTATTATATATAATTATAAGTATATTTCACACCCAACCATTAATACTAGATGATATATACAGTAGGTCAATGTGTGAGGTGAGATGATTACTACAACAGAATCATTCAACTGATACAGACGGTAAATGATACGTGGTTGAAGATTGATGTGTACAGTAGGATGGATGAACAAACAACCTAACGACGAGGGTTGAATCAGCGTCTCCCGCGGTAATCGTCTTCATCGGAATCGGAATCATATTCGTTGGAGTAGGAACCGGAGTCGTAATGAGCATCACCTTCATATTCCACCTCAGGTACGAAGCCAGAATCTCCGTCCACGTAGTAAGTGACGGTCAAATAGCGACCGTCAGGCAGCAGTGTACGATAACTTCCCTCTGTGAGGTCACCGTTACTTCTCTCCTGGTGACCATAATGGTTATTAGAGTACTCGTCGCTCACGTCCCATTCGAAGCTGTAGCTGCCAGAGTCTGAACCGTCACCATAACTTTCAGAAGACCTCTGTAACAAGGACAGTAAAAAGGTAAGGTTAAAATTAACTCATAATTATATCAATGAGTGTTGGAGCATTATGTAATAATTGTGTTTGGTTTTATATCAATCAGTGTTACAGTTTTATGTAATAATTCTGTAATCATACAGCTTTATGTAATCTATCAGTGTTACAGCTTTGTGTAATATTAGTTTGTATCAATCAGTGTTACAGTTTTGTGTAATTATTGTGTGTTTGTATCAATTAGTGTTACAGATTTGTATAATCAAATACAGATAAACTGAACATCAAGTATTCACACAAGGGTTTATGTATACAATTCCTTTGAGACCATTGGTATGACTCTTGTTTCAACAGACCAAAGAACAGACCAAAGAACAGACCAAAGAACAGACCAAAGAACAGACCAAAGAACTTACCCCAAATGAGCCTTCAGGTCTGGCGGCCACCAGTGTAACCCCAGCCAGCAGCAGCAGTGACAACATTACCTGTACACAACAAAAGGTTCAAACAGGTAAATAAATACTAATAGATGATGAACACTTACTAAATTATTCAATATTTTAATTAAGGTGAGATTGTTTCGTGGGTGAATTAAAAGGTGTCTTATTCCTCCAAACTAAGCCATGAAACAGATCCCCTTTTATTAACACTGAGGTGATAATTATATTTTTGTGACATAGTTTATAAGAATGAGTATAGCCTTCCAATTCACTAACCAGAGAATCATCCCTTTATAAGTTAGTTACCTTTGTTGTGGTTGCCATTGTGGAGTGTTGTTATGTGAGGACTGTTGGGAGTTAGTCTGATATCACTGACCAACTCGACCCTCAATATATACTCTCAGTAAGAGGGTCGGTTCAGGTCGGATCAGGTCACCTACACAACAACAAACAACCTGTCCTCCAACCGGCCGAGTTTTTATCATACATACATAATATTGAGAGTAACCAAAGAACGCCCTTCTCTCTCTCTCTCTCTCTCTCTCTCTCTGTCTCTCTCTCTCTCTCTCTCTCTCTCTCTCTCTCTCTCTCTCTCTCTCTCTCTCTCGGTTTCAAGTACAAATATGTGGTAATAATGAAGTAGTACGTGCAGTAGGTTCGGTTTAGGTCAGGTTGGCTGCCACACATTACACAACACAACTCACCACATAATTATAAATAATGTATTTTTCTGATAGTATAAGTGGACCTTCAACTTGTTACTTGGCTCCTGACCTAATGTGTCTCTTTAGTCTAGATCACCAGTGCTTGGAAAACTTACTCAATAGAAACACTATAGAATATTCTCTCTTTGGTTTGTACCAGGCATGAGTTGTGGTCCAGATAATTCCTTCTGTTTCATTTCTTACAGGTGGGACCAGTGCGTGTGTGTGTGTGTGTGTGTGTGTGTATGTGTAGAGCAAAATTGATTCCCAGGTTTGGTTAAAAAATAAATACTGTCCCCCTTTTTCGTCAGATATTTAATGACCAAAGAATATAATGATTGAACGAAGAAATAAACATAAGAACAATGAGTTATTTTACTAAGGACGGTTGTGGTGTACTGTCTTAACATATATAACAATGCTATCAACATATTATACACCTAATAAAGGAATCACACACCTTATAATTATCAACACTGAGACTGTAAGTTATCTATTCATTACAATGCAAATCTTTAGTGTTTCAAGGAGCGTGACGATGTGACAATATTACTGTCATTTCCACCAAAGGAATTATATATATATATATATATATATATATATATATATATATATATATATATATATATATATATATATATATATATATATATATATATATATATATATATATATATATATATATATATATATATATATATATATATATATATTCTCTTAATCATGATACTGTTTTATGGAGCGTAACGATGTGACAATATTACTGTCACTTCCACCAAAGGAATTATATATATATATATATATATATATATATATATATATTATCTTCTCTTTATCATGATACTGTTTCATGGAGCGTGACGATGTGACAATATTACTGTCATTTCCACGAAAGGAATCATATATATTTTTTCTCTTAATCATGATACTGTTGACCTGCAAGTTGATCATTTTGTTGCTGGAGGGTGATGATGACTTTTATGAGTTGTGGTTAATTAAGATTCTGTACACAACACGTGGTGGTGTAATAACTAGACCATTTACTTAATGTGTTATGCAGTCTCCAGTGTTTTGTTCGCCTTGTTTGTCTTATGAAATGTTCAACTGTTAGTGAGTGTAGAATTGCTGATGTAACTCTGTAGGCCACACGTGTCACAGATTGGATTGGTTGGGTTATTTAATTTAGGCATCCATTCGTTCACATTCCATCTTAAGAATCCTAATTCGTTCAGAGTTAATCAACAGAAAATACGTTCTATTCTGAGATATTTCATGTGTTATAGTAGTAGTAGTAGTAGTAGTAGTAGTAGTAGTAGTAGTAGTAGTAGTAGTAGTTGTAGTAGTAGTGGTGGTACATCTTTTGTCTTAGTAGTAGTGGTACAGTCGGCAAATAAATAGTTTTATTACTACCCCTACGTTAATTTTAACATCGGTAAGCGTGGTAGGGTTGATACTCCGTCGACTGGGCAGTTGTGCTTCGTCATTCAAGACGAGTATCGTCTTTGCCCCGGCCGATAATATGCGGGCCGTGGCAATGACAACTTAGCACAAATAGTTCATTTTTATATCAAGGGTTTAGTTGATTTTAAGTTAAATTTTGAGTGTTCAGGAATTCTTACTATTTAACTATTCATAATTAAATATAAGGGTATATGTTTGAGTATTCTAGAATAAAAATACCTGTGAAATACCCAGAAAAAATAGCACTGAGTGAAAGAACATCATCACTACTTGCCTGCCCATTAGACAATGAGGAGAGGTATATAACACACTCATGTCACACCTTACTCATCAGTCAGGCATACCATCATTACATCACAGTGTTAAAAGCATGATAACGAAACTTCTTTTGCCGACTATACATTTTTTGTCTTAAAGAGGTTAAGGTCGTATTGCTAACTCACACACTACCTTGAACACTTGCAACTGTACTCCTTTGAGAATCATGACTTCTCTTTCCCTATAGACTGTGTAAGGATTCCTGTTACCAACCTTATGTGTTCATGTCAATATATTAATGTTTACTGATCCAGCAGATGGTTTTCTGTCCTTGTCATTTATTTTGGTGAATGGAAGGAGGAATATGGAAACAAACTTACTTTAACAAAATGAGTCCTGTTGGTGCACACGTATGTAAAGTTATGGACACATGAAACAGACACACTTGATACGAGGTCCTTCACTGAGCATTAAGTACAATAGCTGCATTACACACTCGTGGCTGTCCACATAATATTTTACTCTACATACATACTGTACTTTCCCACTTCTATGTGACAAATGATAAAGTTTTGGTGGATTGTTTTGCTGCTCTTCCTGACACTAACCAACCTTCTCTATGTCACCCACTCGTGTAGGTTCTCATCATAAGTTGTACTATTTCTACAGAGGAGGAGAGGGAGATATATGTCATATTATTACCAAAACTATATATAAAACCTGTGGAGGTAAAATGGTGTTGTGTATAAAGTGACCCCTTCACTCTATTGGTAAGTACTATTGTCTCACCTTGGTTATTGTGAAGGAGGTCTGCAGGGTATGAGCAACGAGTAATTATTCTCTTCCCAGGTTCACTTGTCTTTCACAACATTGTAATGTTTCTCTGTTATTAATTAAATGTTTCTAAGGTTTTCTATTTCTAATTTTCTTTACATTTTCTTTTCATCTCATTCTGTTTCTTACTTTTCATTGGTAAGTAACATAGATGATATTTGAAGTAAGTAATAATTAAAGTGACTGTTATGTATGGATGTAGTAACAATGTTATGAAGTAATCAACACATGAATACCAACTATACATAAATAGTATTACTCAGCAATGACAGAGGGCTCTGCCAGACAGCCTCAGGAACTTCAATAACAATTCACTAATGATGTTATAGTAAAGGTAATGTAATGAAAAGATGCACTTCGTATAACCAATATTATTGTGTATTATAATATAATTCTATAGAGTAATTATTGATAACAAATATATTTCACACCCAACCATTAATACTAGATGATATATACAGTAGGTCAATGTGTGAGGTGAGATGATTACTACAACAGAATCATTCAACTGATACAGACGGTAAATGATACGTGGTTGAAGATTGATGTGTACAGTAGGATGGATGAACAAACAACCTAACGACGAGGGTTGAATCAGCGTCTCCCGCGGTAATCGTCTTCATCGGAATCGGAATCATATTCGTTGGAGTAGGAACCGGAGTCGTAATGAGCATCACCTTCATATTCCACCTCAGGTACGAAGCCAGAATCTCCGTCCACGTAGTAAGTGACGGTCAAATAACGACCGTCAGGCAGCAGTGTACGATAACTTCCCTCTGTGAGGTCACCGTTACTTCTCTCCTGGTGACCATAATGGTTATTAGAGTACTCGTCGCTCACGTCCCATTCGAAGCTGTAGCTGCCAGAGTCTGAACCGTCACCATAACTTTCAGAAGACCTCTGTAACAAGGAGAGTAAAAAGTTAAAGTTAAAATTAAGTCATAATTATATCAATGAGTGTTGAAGTATTATGTAATAATTGTGTTTGGTTTTATATCAATCAGTGTTACAGTTTTATGTAATAATTCAGTAATCATACAGCTTTATGTAATCTATCAGTGTTACAGCTTTGTGTAATATTAGTTTGTATCAATCAGTGTTACAGTTTTGTGTAATTATTGTGTGTTTGTATCAATTAGTGTTACAGATTTGTATAATCAAATACAGATAAACTGAACATCAAGTATTCACACAAGGGTTTATGTATACAATTCCTTTGAGACCATTGGTATGACTCTTGTTTCAACAGACCAAAGAACAGACCAAAGAACAGACCAAAGAACAGACCAAAGAACAGACCAAAGAACTTACCCCAAATGAGCCTTCAGGTCTGGCGGCCACCAGTGTAACCCCAGCCAGCAGCAGCAGTGACAACATTACCTGTACACAACAAAAGGTTCAAACAGGTAAATAAATACTAATAGATGATGAAAACTCATGGTGGTATTAGTTGATGATCAAGTGATTACATTATACAACATGTAGACCATCTTTAAAACTATGAGAGTAGTAGGCCTATAGATGATCAAGTGATTACATTATACAACATGTAGACCATCTTTAATTAATTAAAACTATGAGAGTAGTAGGCCTATAGATGATCTTGTTATTTCATTATGCAATTGTAGACTACTGGTGCTATTTATTGATTGTTGACATGTAGGTATTGTTCATTTTACAAAGTTAACAATATGAAGTTTATATTTTTGCTTGTTGTTTTGGATGTTGGTCAATGCTTAGAAAAGTTTTTGATAAATCTCTTTTCTAGATTATATTTATATTGCATAAATATTTCTCATACCGTCTTTGGAGATCATTCACTCCAAGCTTTGTGAATTAACAGTTGAAATAATGTAATCCTGAGAATACAAGTGAATCCTGTACTAGTTAGTTAGTTAGTTACCTTAGTAGACATATTGAGTGTTGCTGTTAGGGTATTGAGAGATTATCTGATATCACATTTAAACTCTGTTCAACTTATATACCTGAGCTCTGACACAAGCGGGGTCACCTCACACAATTTGCCCTTCAACCGGTTACATTGTTGGGGTCATGTGTGGTCTGGTTTTTATTGGACCAACTGAAAGGAGACCCTGGACAGTGGACGCCATTCTCCCCTTACACATCCTCGGTTTCAAGGACACACTCGTTACAACACAGAATATAGGTATTGGCTGAGACATATAGTGTACAAGGGGCCGTCTTGTTCTATATTATATTATATTATATAATCTTGATAAGTTGCTCCCGTTTGAAGTGTGTTTGTTTCATGTGTCCGTTACTGTACATTCCCTTCCCGAGTTGAATTCAGTCTTGTATGCTCTCGATGACCCGCTACAAGTTGTGTTTGTGTTGTCAAGAGTGAAATGTAGGTAGTTAGTTGGTGAAGGTGAGGTGTGCCCAGCAGGTGTTGGTGGAATGCGGAAGGAAAGGGAAAGTCATGGGGTATTCTCCACTCCACTACCATTATACCACTATCACCTTTATTCTCCACTACCACTATACCACTATCACCTTTATTCTACACTACCACTATTTCCTTTATGGCTAGTTGCAGCTTAAATAACATTTAATAATTTAATGTTGGCCATGACAAGGTTTAATGCCCAAAGTAAATCAAGAAGATACAACAAAGAATGAGACCAAAATTATAATTGCTAAACGCTCGACAAATCCTGGGCTGGAAAAGGGCTATATCCCCCCCAAAAAAAAAAAAATAATAATAATAATACCATGAAGACATATTCCGACCATTGAACAGTCGCCAACAATAGTGACGCCCCTCTCCTTGACTCATACGAAACCCACAGCCACTACTTCAGTGTTGAGGGAAGGAGCAAGGCAGTGGTACAATGTGGGGGGGAAGGAGGAATGCAGTGGGTGGGAGGAGGCACAGTTGGTTTGAAATAAATCATATAAAAATGATCATATTATGGAAACCAACGTTTGTGCTTTTGGTTCAGTGTACCTTAAGGCGAGGGGCGTCGCTATTGTCGGGGACTGTAGTACATACCAGCATGAACCAAAGTCTTTTGGAGCTACATTCCTAAACTCTGACTATACTCCTACACCCTTCCTACTTCTACACCCTTCTTATTCCTAACTACACCATACCTACTCCTACCTATACACCCTTCTTACTCCTACACCCTGCCTACTCCTACACCTTCATCACTTGTGTTGTAACGAGTGTGTCCTTGAAACCGAGGATGTGTAAGGGGAGAATGGCGTCCACTGTCCAGGGTCTCCTTTCAGTTGGTCCAATAAAAACCAGACCACACATGACCCCAACAATGTAACCGGTTGAAGGGCAAATTGTGTGAGGTGACCCCGCTTGTGTCAGAGCTCAGGTATATAAGTTGAACAGAGTTTAAATGTGATATCAGATAATCTCTCAATACCCTAACAGCAACACTCAATATGTCTACTAAGGTAACTAACTAACTAACTAGTACAGGATTCACTTGTATTCTCAGGATTACATTATTTCAACTGTTAATTCACAAAGCTTGGAGTGAATGATCTCCAAAGACGGTATGAGAAATATTTATGCAATATAAATATAATCTAGAAAAGAGATTTATCAAAAACTTTTCTAAGCATTGACCAACATCCAAAACAACAAGCAAAAATATAAACTTCATATTGTTAACTTTGTAAAATGAACAATACCTACATGTCAACAATCAATAAATAGCACCAGTAGTCTACAATTGCATAATGAAATAACAAGATCATCTATAGGCCTACTACTCTCATAGTTTTAATTAATTAAAGATGGTCTACATGTTGTATAATGTAATCACTTGATCATCTATAGGCCTACTACTCTCATAGTTTTAAAGATGGTCTACATGTTGTATAATGTAATCACTTGATCATCAACTAATACCACCATGAGTTTTCATCATCTATTAGTATTTATTTACCTGTTTGAACCTTTTGTTGTGTACAGGTAATGTTGTCACTGCTGCTGCTGGCTGGGGTTACACTGGTGGCCGCCAGACCTGAAGGCTCATTTGGGGTAAGTTCTTTGGTCTGTTCTTTGGTCTGTTCTTTGGTCTGTTCTTTGGTCTGTTCTTTGGTCTGTTGAAACAAGAGTCATACCAATGGTCTCAAAGGAATTGTATACATAAACCCTTGTGTGAATACTTGATGTTCAGTTTATCTGTATTTGATTATACAAATCTGTAACACTAATTGATACAAACACACAATAATTACACAAAACTGTAACACTGATTGATACAAACACACAATAATTACACAAAACTGTAACATTGATTGATACAAACTAATATTACACAAAGCTGTAACACTGATAAATTACATAAAGCTGTATGATTACTGAATTATTACATAAAACTGTAACACTGATTGATATAAAACCAAACACAATTATTACATAATGCTCCAACACTCATTGATATAATTATGAGTTAATTTTAACCTTAACTTTTTACTCTCCTTGTTACAGAGATCTTCTGAAAGTTATGGTGACGGTTCAGACTCTGGCAGCTACAGCTTCGAATGGGACGTGAGCGACGAGTACTCTAATAACCATTATGGTCACCAGGAGAGAAGTAACGGTGACCTCACAGAGGGAAGTTATCGTACACTGCTGCCTGACGGTCGCTATTTGACAGTCACTTACTACGTGGACGGAGATTCTGGCTTCGTACCTGAGGTGGAATATGAAGGTGATGCTCATTACGACTCCGGTTCCTACTCCAACGAATATGATTCCGATTCCGATGAAGACGATTACCGCGGGAGACGCTGATTCAACCCTCGTCGTTAGGTTGTTTGTTCATCCATCCTACTGTACACATCAATCTTCAACCACGTATCATTTACCGTCTGTATCAGTTGAATGATTCTGTTGTAGTAATCATCTCACCTCACACATTGACCTACTGTATATATCATCTAGTATTAATGGTTGGGTGTGAAATATATTTGTTATCAATAATTACTCTATAGAATTATATTATAATACACAATAATATTGGTTATACGAAGTGCATCTTTTCATTACATTACCTTTACTATAACATCATTAGTGAATTGTTATTGAAGTTCCTGAGGCTGTCTGGCAGAGCCCTCTGTCATTGCTGAGTAATACTATTTATGTATAGTTGGTATTCATGTGTTGATTACTTCATAACATTGCTACTACATCCATACATAACAGTCACTTTAATTATTACTTACTTCAAATATCATCTATGTTACTTACTTACCAATGAAAAGTAAGAAACAGAATGAGATGAAAAGAAAATGTAAAGAAAATTAGAAATAGAAAACCTTAGAAACATTTAATTAATAACAGAGAAACATTACAATGTTGTGAAAGACAAGTGAACCTGTGAAGAGAATAATTCCTCGTTGCTCATACCCTGCAGACCTCCTTCACAATAACCAAGGTGAGACAATAGTACTTACCAATAGAGTGAAGGGATCACTTTATACACAACACCATTTTACCTCCACAGGTTTTATATATAGTTTTGGTAATAATATGACATACATCTCCCTCTCCTCCTCTGTAGAAATAGTACAACTTATGATGAGAACCTACACGAGTGGGTGACATAGAGAAGGTTGGTTAGTGTCAGGAAGAGCAGCAAAACAATCCACCAAAACTTTAACATTTGTCACATAGAAGTGGGAAAGTACAGTATGTATGTAGAGTAAAATATTATGTGGACAGGCACGAGTGTGTAATGCATCTATTGTAAACACATTTATCACGCAGCAAGTAATTATAATTCAATGTAATATTGATCATCCTTGGTCATTTAACACATTTTTTCAACATCTCCACTACCTCACACAGGCATTGCTGTTTGTTAAACATCTTCACTACGTCCACATCATTATACTTTCTATAGTTTATCATTTCTTTTTCTTAAGTTTGATGGGTAATCTTATTACATATCAAAAATTTTCAATGCGTCTTGCATTAACTAACTCCGTAATGTCATTGATCTTGGCCAGCAGTGTCTGGAGGTTGGTGATTGAGGGTCGGAGGTTGGGGTTATGGTCCAGGCAACGCATTACGTCCCCTATCATTTTCTTCCTGATGGGACTCAAGATCGGGAAACGGAGGAGAACTTCTTTGAGAAGCCAACCCAGGGAGTACACGTCACTGGCTGTTGTTACCTGACCCCCAGTCACCAGCTCTGGGCTTAAGTAAGGGTAGTCCTTCGAACGGAACCTCTTGCCTTCATACGGTTGTGCTCCCTTCACCGTCACGGCCCCCAAGTCAATGACGGTGCTCCTCACCCACGGAGCCTCGTACATCAGAGAAAGAAGGATATTATTGGACTTAATGTCATTATGTATCAGACTGCGGGCATGGAACTTACTCACGATGTTCACCACTTGTTGGAGTGATCGCATCAGCAACATGGGTGGGATTAGGTCTGATTTCAAGGCCTAGTTAAGGGTGAGGGGTCCATGAAAGGTCGTCACTAAGGCCAAAGGTTTAAGACTTATCCCCAGCAGGCAGGGCACTCCTTCTATTCCTTGTACCTACATGTAATGCAGCGCCTCTTTCACCATCTCATTAGTGGGGACGTACTTATGGAAAATTTTGGCATTGGCTACGACCTTTTGCTGGTTATAGTACACTATGATCTTGTGACACGACCCATACGACCCCACTCCCACAAAGGAGGAGTATTGGAGTGAACTCTCTATCATGCCATCTGGGTAAATAGGAAATCCTATATCCCTTAGAAGTATCCGCTTATTGCGTCGTTCCACTTCGATATCTCTCTTGGGTTTACATAACATAGAAGAGTTACCAGAGAAAAAAAAATTGATAACTGGAACAAATTTAAAATAGGGTCGATGTGAGATTGATACCGAAATTTTATCTGAAAATAAGATGTATGTAATCCAGGTAGCAGATGCCAGCCATGCATGCACCACGTCTCAAAGTTACATCCATCTGTCATACATTGAAACCCTTGTAAGTCTCATCAGCCATTTCTAGTTTGCAATAATAAATTTTTTCTCATTGTTTGTGTATATTTCTGTATCGTGACTCTGTCTGTATGTCCTGGTCGTGGACATCTTCACTACTGTCCACGAACAGCAAGTTTGATTGATTGATTGATTAATTGATATTAGGTACCGTCGAGCAGCAAGTCAAATAACTGATGGCAATGTCGCTCCATCTTCACAAGCTCTTATTACTCTCACGTTTGGGCTGACTGTGGAAATGAGGGCAAGTGTCGTCATCACTCGCCAAGAGTATGGAAAGAACACTCGATACACAAGAAGAAACTAACTATAAGAAGAAGGTCAAGGCGATGAAGGTAGTGTACAACAACGAAGTGAATTAAACCTGTAAGGAGGAGGAAGAGGAGGAGGAAGAGGAGGAGGAGGAGGAAGAGGAGGAGGAAGAGGAGGAAGAGGAGGAGGAGGAAGAGGAGGAAGAGGAGGAGGAAGCTTTTGCCAGTCACTGAGGGAAGGAAGTGCATAAAACTTTCACCATTTTCTTTTTTTTTTTTTGAATTTCCAAATATTAAACGAGGGTGTTTTACGACGTTCGGTGACCTTATAGTTAGTGCCTGAAACTCAAATCGGAAGAGTAAATATTCTTAGGCCCTCACCTGAGAGGAATCGATCTCCCTACTGATAGATTACGAGTCCAGAACACTAGTACCACTCAGCCACCTCCCCAGACCTCCATGTAAGTAATGAATATAGAGGTGAAAAGGGAAATCACTTTGTATGTATCAATTCAATGTATATATTTTTAACGATTCCAAGATAATATGTTTCATCTTCACTATTCCCCAGAGATACAAGAGACATTGCCCTTTATATTTGGCAGAGATAAGTATTAACAGATGTGGGTGGGTGGGTGGGTGGTAGGAAAGATATGGGTAGGTAGGTAGTAGGTGGGTAGTGGGTGGGTGGGTGGGTAGGTAGGTAAGATGTGTGTGGTAGGTAGCGGCGGGGGCGGCGGGGCGGCGGCGGCGGGGCAGCGGCGGCGGCGGCGGGGCGGCGGCGGCGGTACGGCGGCGGCGACGACGACGAAAAAAAAAAAAAATAAAAAAAAATAATAATAATAATAAAAAAAGATAATTATTACAAAAAAAAATCAATAGTTGTCGCAATACCTGTTTTTGGCACCTGTACTACCAACCTCATGACTTCATTGTGTCACACGGTGGAGAAGAAACTGGTTGGTTGAACAAGTTAGTGTTTTTGGTGTTTAGTGAGATAATGAATACGACACACCCAGAATGATGATGTAATGTAACACAACGTGTGACATTTACACTCATACACGCACACACATATACATACACATATATACATACATGCGCAGACACACATTCACACAAACATATAAGTACACACACACGCACATACATACATGCGCAGCACACATACACACAAATACGTACACACACACACACACACATATATAATTATATACATACATGCGCGGACATACACACACACACACACACACACACACACACACACACACACACACATTCACCTGGATCCCCGCACGCAGTTGGGGGGAAAATGACTCCCTGATATTAATAATCCAAGTCACCTTTTATTGATTGAATGACCGACCACAGGCCAACTAACTCTCTCTCACCTTTGTGCTTAGAAAAACACGATCTTCTCTTATTTTGCTTCTTATTGTATCATGAAAAAAAAAAAAAAACGAGGACTTAATTAATGTTTTTTTTTTTTTTACTTTTCTGGAACCAAGTGGGTGATGTTGCATAGAAGCAGTTCAAAGCATGTTTTTTTTTTTCTTGATTTTTCACTTGATTTTTTTTCTTCTGATGTGCTTTGGAGATAGTTCAACATGTCTACTGTGCCTTGGAGAGAGAGAGAGAGAGAAAGAGAGAGAGAGAGAGAGAAAGAAAGAGAGAGAGAGAGAGAGAGAGAGAGAGAGAGAGAGAGACAGAGACATTTTGGACCAATTAATAAATAAAGCCCATTCGTTAGACTGTAAAAAGACGCTACCCCTATCCATTCCTATTTACGTGCAGTCCCGATTATCGAAGCTGAACTACTAAATTTGTTACTGTATGTAGCTGCTCAGATTGTAGAAAGATACTACCCCTATCCATTCCTGTTTACGTACGTGCAGTCCCGATTGTCGAAGCTGAGTGAGGGTGTTGTTGTGAGTGTAGCGTCACATACTTTCCTGCCCTGTATTATTACCACTGAATCAACTAACCAACCAATCAACCAACCAACTAACCAACCAACCAACCAACCAACCAACCAACTAACCAACTAACCAACCAACCAACCAATCAACCAACCAACCAACCAACCAACCAACCAACTAACCAACCAACCAACCAACCAATCAACCAACCAACCAACCAACCAATCAACCAACCTACCAACCAACCAACCAACCAAACAAACAAACAAACAAACTCGCAGCCTAACCCTTATTATTCCACTCTCAGTCTCAGAGATTTTAACAACAATAACAATAACAACAACAACAATAACAACAACACCGCCAGCAACATCATCATTACTAAAAACTAAAAAAGACTTCATCTCAGCAGCACAAATTAACCATAGAAAATTCGACAACCCTGAAGTGAATGTTAGTAGTACAATAATAATAATAGTGTAGTAGTAAAATGCAGCGATGAGTCCAATGATAACCGGGAATGTGGCGTGGAGAGAGAGAGAGAGAGAGAGAGAGAGAGAGAGAGAGAGAGAGAGAGAGAGAGAGAGAAAGTGAGAGAGAGAGAGAGAGAGAGAGAGAGAGAGAGTGGAGGATGTGTGTATGTGTGTGTGTGTGTGTGCGAGAGAGAAGTGTAGCCCAAAACAGGTGTGTGTGTGTGTGTGTGTGTGTGTGTCGTATTTAATAACAGCAGGAACATTATATTTGTTTTTGCCAACTTTCTAATTTGTTATGTCATATCATTATAGTAACGTGACCTGTTTGTATATAATTATAATAGTCTCAGTATGATTACGTACTGTACAAGAAAATAAATACCAATTAAAGTGATCTGCATATTAATTATTATTTTACCCACCAGTGAAATTTTGGACAGATAGTAATAATTATTGTATTTGTCCAAGTGACGTAACACACGAGGTTATGTTATGTACAGTTGTGGACACATGTAACAGGATTAAAGTATTCAGGGTTATTCATTCATTAAGTGGGTGTGGGAGTAGGGGACAGGCTTGGGGGGGACTGGGGGGGGTGCAGGAGTAGGGGGGACAGGCTTGGAGGGGTTAGGGGGGTGCGGGAAGAATAGGGGGACAGGCTTTCTACCCACCCCAACCCTGTCCCCCTATTCCCGTACCCCCCCAGACCCCCCCCAAGCCTGCCCCCTACTTCCACACCCCCTTAAGCATTAGAAGGGAAGGACAAGACATGGGTGGTTTACAGAGGCGAGTAGTGTGTCTGTTTTACATGTCCTCAACTGTACCTCAAACAATCCAGGAAGGGACTTATGAGGAATGCAGTTTAGGAGCGGCCACACCTCTCACACGGACACACACACCCACAAAACACCTTCTCCAGACGCTGCAGAAGAAGAGAAAGGCGTTGTTATTGCTTGGAGGAGGAAGACTTCTTGTGTGAAAAATATTGCTGGTCACGATACGAGCCTTTGGTGGACCGGTTAGAAGCAAACAGGTTGGCTGAGAGATTGGAAGGAAGGCATGACGCGCTCGCTGCCTACCTCAACTCTGGTATATAAAGCAGGCAGAACCGGGCCCCGATTCAGACCCTCTTACTACCCGCTGTCATCAACATCTCACACACACACACACACACACACACACACACAGACAGACACTGGATGGCAGCTAAGGTAATTAACATGTGTAATGAATTTATCGACTCCCACTCAGAAAAATTCATATTATGACTACACCATTTCTTCTCAGTTTAAAATTAATGTGTGGTTGATATAAAATTATTTCCTATTTATATTTCCCATTTTTTTTTTTTTTAACCTGGTGAAAGAATACTGTCTTGCTCTTTCATATGGTCTATTGAATTCTAATTATATGCATTGAACCTTTACAGCTCTTACTGACACTACTGCTACTGCTGTTGGCTGGAGTAGCGGTGGTGTGGGCTGATCAGTTACCATTCCGGGACACCAGTGGATCAGATTATGTAAGTCATTGTGGTGTGGGGTCCTCTGTTTTATCTTCTTGTTTAATGATGGTTAATAGAAGATATATTTTTGTAACCTTAATCATCAGGGAATAACTTTAATAAACACAGCTAGCTACTTTGGGTTAATTAATAAACAAAACATTATAGGAGGATAAAAAAAAAAAGATATCGTAACGTCGTCCAATAAATTCTTCTCCTCACATATTCGGTGTTCTTCCTTAACCAAACCCTCATCAAGTTAAGGGGGTGCGGGAGTAAGGGACAGGCTTGGGGGTGGACTGGGGAAGTGCGGGAATAGGGGGCAGGCTTGGGGTGGGTAGAAAGCCTGTCCCCTATTACCTGTCCTCCTACTCCCACACACACCCCAAAAAAAACCCCAAGCCTGTCCCCTATACTCCCGCACACACCCCTAATTCACGACCACTTTTTACAGGAATCAGATGGAATTAATACCGACGATGACGATGACTCAGACGACACGGTTGGCTACGAGAACGAGTGGGGCGTTCTTGACGAGTCCAACGGGAACCACTACGGCCACTCGGAGAAACGCCAAGGGGACCAGACCGATGGGGAATATTACGTGAACCTGGCCGACGGACGCCTCATGACCGTATCGTACTCTGTGGACGGCGACTCCGGCTTTCGATCTCAAGTGAAGTATGACCGACCACCTGATCAACTCCAAACAACACCTCAAGAATATGACTCCAGTAGTGAATTGATCGAGTCTGGAAAATATGAGTTAGGAGATGAATTCAGGTTTAGAGAATTTGAGTCAGGTAGTGAATTGATCGAGTCTGGAAAATATGAGTTAGAGGATGAATTCTGGTCTGGAGAATTTGAGGTAAGGGATGAATTCAGGTCTGGAGAATTTGAGTTAAGGGATGACCTCTTACCTGAAGACTACGATGAAATTTACAAAGATCAAGATGAGGACACACTGGACGTTGTTTTAGTCTCAGAGGAATATGATGGCCATTATAATAACAACAACTACCTGGACGAGTATTTAGATGAATATGAATACGATGAGATGGAACAAGACCCCGACGCCGTGCCTGGTAACCGAGAGAAACGCCACAGCATCCACGGTCACCACCACCACGACCACCATCACCACCACGACCACCATCACCACCACGACCACCACGACCACCACGACCACCACGACTCCACTAACCTTAGGAGACGTTACCGCAGACTCAGTAATGCCGTCCCTGATGAATCTAGGAGGAGACGCCGGCGAACTTACCGCTTACGTGATTACGATTCCTATGATAATGGTAAAACTGGTTACCGTTACCGTAGAAGGGGACGTGACGGCATCCAAGATCGTGTATATGTCCATCGTGACTGCAACAACAACAACAACAACAACAACGATGGATCCTCCGACGAATCTTCTCACCGTGGGGCCCGATACCGTAAGTACGATGGATCCTCCGACGATTCTCCTTACCGTGGGGGCGTACGTTACCGCTCCTCAGGTAGGAATTCCGTCGTCTCACCGAGGTACCGTCGAAGAAGAAGAAGAATAAGAAGAATAAGAAGGCCACACACGAAGCGTAATGGTGGAGGATCCGTTGAAGTGGATGACCGTAGTGAGAGACGGAGACACAACAGCCGTCATCACCCTCCACCAAGGTATAGTAAGGGACGCTACCCACGATACCATCACCATCACTCACACGAGGCTGGATACCCTGGAAAATTCTACAACAACAACAACAACTATGATGATTCCGACGAAACTGCATATCGAAGAAATCGCTACAACAACAATAACAACAACTATGATAATTCCCACGAAAAGGCATATCGAAGAAAGCGCTACAACAACAACAACAACGGTAACGATGATGTTTCTAGTTACCTATGGAGACAAAAAAACAACAGCAGGAACCCTAATAATAATAACAACAACAACAATAAGAAGAATAATGATGATAATAATAATAATAATAATAATAATAATAATAATAATAATAATAATGATGATAATGATTCCTCTACACCCGGTTACCGTAATAATAAAAGACTTCCCCGTTCCCACAATGACTCGGTGACGTCTGGTTCTCGCAGCTCTAAACTACAGAACGTGTTGGATGACATGAAAATAGTCCACCATCTGATATATTACACACCTTAGTATTGAGTAGAGAGAGAGAGAGAGAGAGAGAGAGAGGTGGGCAGGGCTCGTATCCAATCTGTGTCTCTCATACCTACTAAATAATTATGCAGTCATTATAATTATATACGTTTTGTTTTGGTTGTTGTTGTTGTTGTTGTTGTTGTTGTTGTTATTCCTTACCCACCCTTGCTCTCGTAGATAGTAGTAGGCCTACATTTCTCATTCTAGTCTATAAAAAAATTATATCATTGTTGTTATTATCATCCTCATCATTATCATCACTATCATTATAACTGATCGGATTCAACCATGCAACATCAAGCATCCATATTAAAGGGTATTATATACTTTTGTTACCCTGGAGCACCTTGATTCCTAAAAAAGTATGCCAGGAAAAAAAAAAAAAAAAAAAAAAAAAAAAAAAAAAAAAAAGGACCAGATGAACAAAAATAATAAGTGTCCTGTTGCTTGGAATAGTTTGGAGGAATCATTTTTCTCCTAATTTACCAACGCGATATGATACCCTTAAATGAATGAATGTGGGTTCCGTATCGGTATCATTTCGTCATGGCCTCGTTATCATCACAATATCAGATCTCTTCTCACTTTTGTATTCACGGATTATTTCTCAAGTCAATTATATTTTTGTTTTATGTTTTTTTTTTTGCATATATATACAGTATATTATTTTACACATTTCACTTCATTCATTTCCCATACCTCAATTTATTTTTATACACCGTAGATAATGTTAGTGAAAAATAAAGTATATGATTGTTCCAAAGGTGTTTATTCAATGAGCATTACACAGGTAAGGTAAAAAAAAAAAAAAAAGAAAAAAAGAACAGGGATCTCTTCCAGGGTATATTCATTTACCTAGCTGAGTGTCAAGAGAAAATTATAATCTTTAACAATACTTATCCTTAGTATTGACAAGTGGATGTAAATTTTTATGAAGGTGTGATATCGTGTATTGGGAACAAGAATTTTTTACACCTTTTTTAGTATAGGATGTTTGTGTTGGTTTATCTGTCCCTCTATGCTCGGATAAACAGTGAACCCATGAGTCTAATAATCAGTCAGCTTGTAGAGAGATGCGACCTCTATTATAGTCAAACTAGTTACTTACAGCCCCGATTATCGAAGCTGAGCCAGAGTGTTGTTGCTACCTTCTTATGTTACCGCTACACCAACCAACCAAATAACCAACCTTGCAGTCTGGTCTTTATGATTCCACTTTCAGTCTCTAAATTAAAGTTTGTAGCACATGTATATAGTAACCACTCTCGCTGACTTTGCCCAAGGGGGCTGACTTTATTCTCTGTGAATACTAGCCATCCCCCACAGGGCTAGAATAAAGATTATTGCAGGATCTGGTTACTTTCTAGTGGACTTGACGAGATCTGCCCACATGGAAAAAAAATCCACATGAGATGATGTACTGCAACCGGAGACACAGGCATATAGGACCAGCCTCTCCTTTATTGTAACTTGTTTTATCACTGCTAACAGAGCATACCAGGGGTCTGTGGGGCAGGAGGCCATTCTGCCCCAGGAAAACATCGACAACAACAACAACAACAACTCCCGCTGACAATAAGAAATTATTCTTCTAAGAGTCTGGCATTTACATAAAACGAACCATAACTTTTCGGATACAATAACCATAACCTTTATGAATAGAATAACCATAACGTTTACGGACACATACAGTAGTTGACGACACTTTAGGTTCAGGGGGTCATTCTTATAATTTCGTTAAGTTGAAAGTTACCGATTCATCCCAGGTATGAAATCTCCCCAACGTTACAAAATTTAATATGGGTTCTGTATTGTGGATTATTGGATTCAGTAACCCTTCAATATTTACCAAAATGGGGTTCGTCCCTTAGAGAATCATAATCCATTTTTTCTTTGTGTGTATAAACAATTTTGACAAAGATCTCTTTCATTTATATATTACTAAAATAATATATATTACTAGAATATACATTTAATACAATACTAACTTATATGGTTACTTCAGCTTATTAACTACGGCAATACTTACAAGTTGGTATATACATTTAGACAACCGAAAAAAATGTGGAAAATGAAAATAAGAACCAGAGTAGAAAATTATTAATAATGTGGGTTACGTTATTAGATGAGAAAACAAAATAATAATGATGCTTACTCATTAACTCATTACCTCTCATTTCCTCTGTGCCAAACTAAAATAATATCGTCAACTGTTTAAGGGGAGAGTATACTTTTGGTACATTAGAGGAGTGCCTTGATTCCTCCAAACCATGCCAGGAAACAGGACCAGATGTACAAAAATAATGGTGTCCTGTTGTTGCTTGAAATAGTTTGGAGGAATCACTTGCTCCAGATTTACCAACACTGTACTTCTCCGTTAATTCTCTAGTGTTGGAAGGAAAAATAGATACCATAATATAAACACCATAGTATTTTTTTTAGTATTTTTGTTTTTTTATGTTCTTTATTTACGTTTAGTATAAGCCTCAACAACACTCTGGGAAACGTTGCCACCAAAGGCCTTGAAGTTATTTGATACGTAGTGGGTTAATGATATGAGTAAATATATATGTAAAGAATAAGTAAGAAGAAGTAAGGAATGGCAGAAATATAATACATAAAGAATAAGTAAGGAAGAAGTAAGGATTGGCAGAAATATTTTATGTCCATCTATACCTCAGTTCACCCTCAATTACGACCTGCTCTCTTCTCTTTTGCAGAGCCGTTTTCTCTGGTAGCTGCCTGGGCTTCAAGACAGAATAGTTTGGCCAGTAATAAGGAGAAGTAGCCAACAAAAAGGGGATCAACAGACACCGGGACACATTATTCCACTTTGTATACTGCCTCGTCACCACCACCACACCTCCCCTTCTCTTCCCCCACACTCTGATAGACTAATAGACTTAATAGATAGACTTAAAATCTAATGCAACTACAACGTGGGGGTTTAGGGGGTGCAGGAGTAAGGGGATAGGCTTGGGAGGGGGGTTTCGGGGGTGCGGGAATAGGAGGATAGGCTTTCTACCCACTCCAAGCCTGTCTCCCTATTCCCGCAACCCCCCAAGCGTGTCCCCTACTCCCACACCCCCTTATGACGACAAAACCTAACCTAACTTTTTGCCCGCCTCGTTATTTTTTTTTTTTTTTTTTAGATTTAAATAGATTATTGTATTATTTTTCACACTGTACTATAAAATTTTCTGTTCAGCTTTTTTTTCTACTGCTGCACAGGTGTTTCTTCCACCACTTTTTTCAGGCCGTTTTTTACCGGAGGGAGAGGTGGGTGGGGAGGAGCCTTCCACTTTACTATCCTTTTCCCCAGACATGTAGAAACCATAGACGTAGAGTAGTTACACAGGCAGCCTTGTGAGGTTTACCAGGGCTGTTGTTGCCTGTACCTCCATTGTATTCCTTTGTATTCCCCTTAACACTGATGGCTTCTCTTCCCCGCTGGAAACACAACAATACTGATGCATGGGCTGTAGTCCTGATCACTCACTTAATTAAGGGGGTGCGGGAGTAGGGGACAGGCTTGGGGGGGTAGGGGGTGCGGGAATTGGAGGACAGGCTTGGAGGGGAGGGAGGTAGAAAGCCTGTCCCCTATTCCCGCACCCCCTAAACCCACCCCAAGCTTGTCCTCCTACTCCCTCACCTTCCAAAAAATCCCCCGTACCCCCCTAAACCCCCCTAAACCCCCCGCACCCCCCTCAACCCTATTTGCTCCAGATTTACCTACACTCTACTTTCCCCTTATTAAGAAAGAAATGTTTTGGTGTTGATAATATTAATATGTGAAACAAAACTGAAACCCCCGATAATAATTTGTCAGTCTATGGAATGGTTTCTTTCACTAAGGCTAAGTGAAGGGATTTTAAACGTGGATACAAAAACTTGTGGAGGGAAGCTGAGTACTTGGTGGGTTTGATAGAGGGAGTGAATGTTAGCGTGACCCATTTTACTGGATATTTATGTCCCACATTATTATATGAATTCTTATTTCATTTTCAACCCCAATACATAAAGATGATGATATAAATACATAATGATGATGATGTTAATACCTTCATGTAATAACTCTAAGGTCATAAACTAATTTATGCAGGTAACTATTGCCAGCAAAGTTGGTAATGAATTAGTTAGTTTTATTTCTTTGTATTTATTCTTCCTCTTGTATTTACTCCCCCCCCCTAACGGGAACTGCCTTGACGTGGTGGGGGGGCTTGCGTGTCTCTGAGACCTGGCGAGCTAGACTAGAGGGGGCTCCGGCCCCTGCTCTGCACCAAGTTTGGGGAGAGAGGGCTTCCCATGCTAGGAAGGTCGCCAGTGAGAGACCAGACTAAATAGTTCCCATGCAATATCCCGTAGGAGGGTATTGACTGTAGTAATATGGGCAATACTGCTTGCTATCACACCTCTCAATCATTTTTTCTGGCGCTATAGGACCTCGATGTTGCCAAGCCTAATATTCATCAATCAATCAATCCCTTCTTTCTAACTCACTCTCGTCAATGCTGGAGAGGGTGTGACACTAACTCGCCTTCAGACAAACCACCCTCAAATACAACTCTTTATTAAGGACCAATGATTCTGTTGTTGTCTCCAATCACTTGCTATTCTTATGTTAGACCCTATGACTAAAGGCTATTATTACACTCTGGTTGAATTTGGCGTGGCTGTCTGGTCGAGTAACACATCATACAGTACAATGAAAGAGGTTATAATTCATTTAATATTTATTCTTCGGAAATACAACAGCGACAGAGTACAGGAGAAACTGAAACTTTGAGCACACATTTGTTTTCTTCATCTAGACATAAGTGGCGTAGGAAGGAAGGAACGAAAGAAGGAAGGAAGGAAATTTCTCATATGTTGAACAATGAAAATAATATCCCCAGAGAAAAGGAAAAGAGAAAACACTGCATATCAGAAAATCAAGTATGTAAATGAAGATGCTCCCAAATATTAAACAACAATATATAATACAGTAAAAACAATCAGAAAATAATCAAAGGTCGAAAATGTTACCACTTACTGCTAGCTGTTATTTTAATCTGTGTGTGTGTGTGTGTGTGTGTGTGTGTGTGTGCTCGGTAGAAGTAGAAAGGTGAGATACTAGATAATCAGGAGACAGGTTGATTGACATACAACCCACTAGTACTCATTCCCTTAACAGTGACTAATTCAACAACTATTTGGCATAATGAGGAAAGAAAGGTAAAGGAGATGAGAGACAGAAGGAGAGGAAGGAAATGATAATGAGGAAAGAAAGGTAAAGGAGATGAGAGACAGAAGGAGAGGAAGGAAATGATAATGAGGAAAGAAAGGTAAAGGAGATGAGAGACAGAAGGAGAGGAAGGAAATGATAAATAATGTACAAGTTGCAGAGAGAATCAAGAAAACGCTAAACCATCACAGAGATAATAATAATAATAATAATAATAATAATAATAATAATAACAGGAGAATGAGAAGCGCCACACTCAACTCATCAGCACCTTATCGGGATACGGTATTAGACTCGGGGAATTGTGGTGGTGGGAGGTGTGTGTGTGTATGTGTGTATGTGTTTGTCGTCAGGTCAACAACAACAACAACAATAACAACACAATATCAACACCAATCACCAACCATCCCCGAGCTCGTCTGAATCTCCACTATACACTTGGGAAGATTCAGGACCTTCGTGACTCAGAGGGACTCACTCACGACTCACGAAGCCATCCTCGGCGACGTTGGAGTTTAGCGTCTTCCCCTGCGGTAATCATATTCGTTGGAACGGGAATCATATTCGTTGGAGTAGGAGCCGGAGTCGTAGTAAGCTTCACCTTCGTATCTCACCTCAGGAACGAAGCCGGAGTATTCGTCCACGTAGTAAGTGACGGTCAAAAGGCGACCGTCGGGCAACAGTGTACGATAACTTCCCTCTGTGC
>JAWZYT010003924.1:0-17500 GCA_034508575.1 Petrolisthes manimaculis | reverse complement strand
ATAAAGACAAATTGTTTATGGTTTGTGAGCTAGCTATCTATCGCCCGTAGTTTTTAAAAAATTGAGGGCCCTGACTGGAGCTCTATGAATTCTCCAAACTACTCCAGGCAACATATTCCCAATTAGAAATACTGAAGAGTTCTGTGGCCTGGATTATGTTGGAGGATTTTTAGAGCTCCAGTAAGGGCCCTCAATTTTTTTTTAAACTACGGATCTTGGATTATACGGATCTTATATTTCTTAATGAATGCAAAAGTATTATATATATATGTAACTGTAGTGTGTGTTACGTGTGAGTGTATTATATATATATGTAACTGTTGTGTGTGTTACGTGTGAGTGTTTGTGTTACTGTTATTGATCTGAATCCAACATTAATTAAACATCTAGATCTGCAACATGAAAAATAGCCTGTGTGTGTGTGTGTGTGTGTGTGTGTGTGTGTGTGTGTGTGTGTGTGTGTTTTCCTTACAGACAAGTTCTAATTAGTTACAACCCAACCATCAGATAATCCATCCACGAGTCCATCTGAAAGTTGCTAAGATATTTCGTATTGGAGATCTAGTTCGCATGAAAGTTGGTAAAATATTGCGTATGTGACGAACCGGTTGCCTGCCTGGCTGACCTAAGCGGAAAAAAAAAAAAAAAAAAAAAAAAAAAAAAAAAAAAAAAACGGTCAACCTGGTACACACACATACACACACACACTCATATACATACATACTTAAATATACATACATATATACATATACACACATGCATGTATATATATATACATACATACTTATATATAGATACATACGTGCTTACATAGATACATACACACACATACACACATACATACATACACACACACCATCATCCATCATTTTCAACCTATTTTCAGGGATATATATTTATTTTTTATTAATTCCCTGTAGTGTTTGTAGGTTTCATAAGTGTTAATCTCCACCTTCCTAGCTTGCATATTTTGTCTTATCAGTATTTTATTCCTACTGACATTTATTAAGAACTAAATCGTATCAAATTCGAGCCATTTTTCTTTCTCAGTTACTTTAATTTTTTTATTCCTTCACGTGACTGACTTTTAAGTGATGAAGTTAATAAGGGGACAGTACAGTGTTGGTAAAATTGGAGCAACAGAATCCTCCAAACTATTCCAAGCAACAGGATACCGTACCATTATTCCTGTTTCTTGGTGTACTTTGGAGGAATCAAGGAGCTCCAAAGTACCAAAAGTGTATTATCAACCCCCATAATAAATTCAATTAATAAAGCAGGAACACCACTGATAATAATAATAATAATAATGATAATAATAATAATAATAATAATAATAATAATAATAATAATATTAATATTAATAATAATAATAATAATAATAATAATAATAATAATAATAATAATAATAATAATAATAATAATAATAATAATAATAATAATAATAATAATAATAATAATAATAATAATAATAATAATAATAATAATAATAATAATAATAATAATAATAATAATAATAATAATAATAATAATAATAATAATAATAATAATAATAATAATAATAATAATAATAATAATAATAATAATAATAATAATAATAATAATAATAATAATAATAATAATAATAATAATAATAATAATAAACAAAACCTCGGTAAGGGTAAGGATTTAACAAGATCCAATGATGCCTATGTTCAGTGTCCGACCCTATACACGTAATAATGACAGAGATCACGAGGGTTGTATCTATGACCTGACCTGACCTCACTCTTACCTGACCTTACATTACTTATTGCAACACGTGATGGTGGCAATTGGGTCAGGTGAGGGCACGAGGGTGACAAGGAAAGGTGAGATGGTGGT
Source organism: Petrolisthes manimaculis (assembly GCA_034508575.1). NCBI lineage: Eukaryota > Metazoa > Arthropoda > Malacostraca > Decapoda > Porcellanidae > Petrolisthes > Petrolisthes manimaculis. Next base: position 15,637 of record JAWZYT010003924.1, on the reverse strand, counting down.
GGGTGGGTGTTGATGGTGTGTGTGTTTGTGTTTGTGTGTTTGTGTTTGTGTTTGTTGTGTGTTGGGGGTGATTGTGTGTGTGTGGGTGGGGGGGGGGATTGTGTGGGTGTGTGTTTGTTTGTTGTATGTGTGTGTGTGTGTGTGTGTGTGTGTGTGTGTATGTATGTGTGTGTGTGTGTGTGTGTGTGTGTGTGTGTGTGTGTGTGTGTGAGTGTGTGCCAACTAGCGTGACTCACAACAGTGTATATTTCATCCAGTCGCTCCAGTCAGTGTTGTGATTCGCTTTCACACACGAGATCGACTATTACATTATATATATATATATTTCTCCTGCCCCTCTATATAATATTATACGAATTATGGTGCCGTGGAAACATTGGACCTACTGTATGATATGTGTGTATTGTATGTATATATGTATGTATGTATGTGTGTATTCTAATGAGAGTTTTATGATGGTCCGTGTGTCAGGTTTTGTGTGTCTAATTTTTTCTTCGTGTATTTCTTGAATGCGGAAGGCAGGTAGGCAGGCAGGCAGGCAAGCAGGCAGGACGGACGAGAAGAAAGGGAGAGGAGAGTTGGGTGTCCGGTTATCTAGATCACCACACGAGAAAAAAAAGTTTACCTGTTTGGTTGGACTTTTACCCTCACTGCTGCTTCCATGTATGTTGTGTGGGGTTGGGTAACACTCCTCCTACATACATACATACTTACATACATACAAGACAAGCTCTCTAGGTTGACTGACTGACTGACTGACTGACTGATTGACTGACGAGGCGACTGTGGCGACATCACACATTATTGGATGCACACACACTCACACACATGCATACACACACACACGCGCGTTCATTTACCTTCACACACACATACAAACACAAAAACTCTCTCTCCCCCTCTCTCTCTTTCTCTTTCTCTTTCTCTCTCTTTCTCTCTCTTTCTCTCTCTCTCACACACACACACACACACACACACACACACACACATACACATACACACACACACACACACACACACACACACACACAGAGAGAGAGAGAGAGAGAGAGACACACACACAGGTTAAAATGAACTACTACTGACAGAAGGCGAGGAAAAGTAATGTACCGTACCACTCCACTTACCTAACCAACCCAAACCAAACCCAAACCCAACCTAAAATATCCTCGTAACCCGTCGGACGAGCTGGTGATTAATAAGAGAGGTGGAGTTCACACAGGGAGACAAACCAGAAAGAAAAATTAAATAGAGAAACACCACAACAACAGCATTATAATTATCATCGAATACTCCTAGATCACAGCAATGGGGATAAAAACAAAACACAGGAGAGTGGATTATGATTGCTTGCTTGCTTGCTTGCTTGCTTACCTGTCGTTCACTGTATGTATGTATGTACCCTGGATACTACCTGCCCTCTCTCTCTCTCTCTCTCTCTCCTCCTTGTAGCTGGTTAATTATGGCGATTATAAATGGATATATCTATCTATTGGTGGTAAAAAGCACATTACTGTCGCAATCTATAATGATAGTTTTATATTTACATTCTCCAATAGCACTTGACTCGATACCAAGCGTTGTCGTTGAGGTGAAGCTCAATGAAAGGTATATACTAATGTGTGTCTATGTATGTACAGTCACAGATGTTAGTTTCGATACACACAGCAGCGTCTCAAACAGATGTTATTGTGTTCAGGTACTTTCGTGTTCAGGTATTTAATTTGTACAGTAAGTGTTATCCATTCTGGCCCACAATGGTACAGTACTTTTGGGTCTGCCAGTACACTATCCCCAACCTGCCAACCCCTTACTCCCTAACTGACAACATCTTAACCCCAACCTGACAACCCCTTACCCCTAACCTGCCAACACCTTACCCCTAACCTGCCAACACCTTACCTCTAACCTGCCAACACCTTATCCCCAACCTGCCAACCCTTTACCCCCAACTTGACAACATTTTATCCCTTAACTGCCAATTCCCTTAACCCCAACCTGCCAACATCTTACTTAACCCCAACCTGACAACACCTTAGTAATTCACACTGAGAATTTTACCATCACAGGAACAGAAGGTGACGATGGCCTTGCAAACTGTAATTGTCAGATCCTTCTTGACCATTTTGCAATTTCCTACTTGCAACCATTGAAAAGTACACACACACACACACACACACACACACACACACACACACACACACACACACACACACACACACACACACACACACACACACACACACACACACACACACACACACACACACACACACACACACACACACACACACACACACACACATACACACACACACACAAAAAAAAAAAAAAAAAAAAAAACTCTCTTTCTTTCTCTCTCCCTCTCTCTCTCACCAACACACACACACACACAACCTCTCTCAGAAATTATATTAGCTTGTATTATCAGTGGTGCATAACATAACACGACATAACAGACGTGATGTTGTAATACTGTTTTATGATAATGTCAACCCAACCCCGAGTGACATTTGAGTGGTGATTGTCTCCTACAGCAAAACGTCTGCAAATAAATGACACTGCTCTTACTATGCACATTTGGGTATGAAGTCATTTTTAGGGGTAGATTTTTTTTTTATTTCTTCTTCTTATTATTATTATGTTTTTTTTTGTTTTTTTTTGTTTGTTTTTTTGAGGAGGGGGGGGGATATTGAAGGGCTACCGGTACTGTTTCCTTTCTATATATAACTATCCCATGTAACATATAAATCAACACCTCATTGATTGTTACGTAGGGATGGTCTGCTTGTGATAATTTTTTTTATTATAGAGTTTGATGTCCTTAATTAAATGCACATTGGTTATACGATATGATAGAAGTTGTAGTTTTTTTTTAATTAAACACCCACGTCCCCCTTAATAATTTGTATAATATTATCTTGTCTCATTATATTTCCTCTCACTGACGTCTGTAAGGTTATTATATTCTCTAGTGGCACCTCTATACTCCATCTCTCTTTAATTGTGGCTGATTGCATTGACCATCATTCACTTAACCTTTGCTATGAGGCCTGACAAGAAGGTGACGAAAACTATCAAACCTGTAGCTACGACTTCCATTCCCTGCACGTCTGTCTGTCTGTACCATAATATAAAAATAGACCACAGCTCGCGTTTACTCCATGCATTTGACAGGTTTACAGGGAGAATGTTATCAAGTGAACTCCAAGTGAACCCCAACCAGAGCCAGACAAAATGCAAAAAAAAAAAAAAGAATAAGAATAAAAAATACGTTTATGATGACCTACTGCAACACCGGTTAGGTTACTTGGATTGTACGAGTAAAAGAGAGTGTTGATGTTGGTGTAGGTGTTGGTATTGTTGGTGTTGGTGTTGGTGTTGTTGGTGTTGGTGTTGGTGTTGGTGGTGTTGGTGTTCTTGGTGTTGGTGTTGTTGGTGTTGGTGGTGGTGTTGGTGTAGGTGTTGGTGTTGGTGGTGTTGGTGTTGGTGTTGTTGGTAGTGGTGTTGGTGTTGGTGTTGTTGGTGGTGGTGGTGGTGATGTTGGTGGTGGTATAGGTGGTGGTTTTGATATAGTAGACATGGCCACGTTGCTTGCTTTTAGGTAATCACAGAGACAAAAACCAGGCTCTGAGTAAGTGAATGACCAGGTTTGCTTCTTGACCGGTTGGGGGAGGGACAGGTTGTGGTGGTGGTGGTGGTGGTGGTGGTGGGGTAAAGGTATATATATAGGTAGGAAGAGCCAAGGTGTGGTGATGTCAGACACTCTCACTGCCAGCCACTGAAAGCAACAACACACAACACATCCACTCAAAGCAACAATAACAAGACATTCGATGCCAACGCCGCCCCTTAATAAAGATCATTTCCACCACCACACCGACCACTCGCCCTTTGCTATTTTTTTTTATTTTTTTTTGTGACTTTGACCTTCGACCGATTTTGCCCAAAAGTTAATCATTTTGTTTTATGATGAATATATATCAATAGAAAAAAACTGAACATCACTCGGCTAAACTTGTGGACGTAGACCATAAACAAACACTAACAGATAAATAAATAAATATCCAGCACCGAAAACAATACACCTTCCCTTTCGGGGCTGTGTAACAATAACATCTTACCTACCATACTCCTGCAAATCAATATGGGCAATACCTTAATAAAGGGTTTTGACGCCCCTTCGAGCCACAAAACTATTAACACCTTACCTACCTACGAATCTCCTACAAAATTAAATGTTGGCAATTCTTGAATGGTTTTAGCGCCCTTTCGGATCACTAGTCAATTCCATTTTCTCTCTTCTGCTGCTGTCCCTCCTTTCCTTCTTTTCATCTCCATTTATTATATCTTAAATAATTGTTGAGAACACATGGAGGAGGAGGAGGGAAAGGGAGGATCAGATATAAATTTATCATGGAGGAATCAGAAGAAGCCACCGATTCCTCTCAAAAAAAAAAAAAAAAAAAAAAAAAAAAAAAAAAAAAAAAAAAAAAAAATGCTTGATCCCCCATCGCTTAAATCAATCAATTAGTCTGTTGTTTCGTGGCATAGTTTGGAGGCATCGTTCGTTACCCCTCCTATTACAGTACAGTCACTAGCACAAATAAGTATACAGTAGCTTTGGTCGGAGTTTTGATCAGTCCAATTCACCAACGAACTATAATTCCAATGAAGATCTTATTTGTACATAATTATAGGCACCAATATAATTTGTTTTGGTGAGACAGAACCTAAGCAATCCATCATTATGTTTTTCTCCAACAAAGAAGGCAGCATCACCAATCAGTCAGTCACTCGCAGAAATCCATAATATGAATACAGTCAATAAATTGCTATACATACATACATACATCGGTATTACATCACGGGTGGTAACAACATTATAATAGTGGGTTACTAAGTTACTCGTACTGAAATACCTCGAGGGATACACTGACCCTGCTCATATTAAACAAATATAAAAATAGCGTTCATTCATTCATTCAGTCAGTCAGTATTAGTCCATGGATAACGGGAGGAGGGGTTGGATTGGCGTAGGAGCCTGACTCACTCCATAAAAACTAACGTGAACCACAACTACACACATGATAATATCAGTGAGGGATTTAGGTTCGCCTTAGGGGAGACGAATGCAAGCCTGTTTTTGCCAAGTAACCCGCCCGGTTAGATCCTGGCGGGGTAAAGATTCCCTGCAATGAGATGAGGATACCCTTGATGTGTGTGTGTGTGTGTGTGTGTGTGTGTGTGTGAGAGAGAGAGAGAGAGAGAGAGAGAGAGAGAGAGAGAGAGAGAGAGAGAGAGAGAGAGAGACTACAGTGAATTATCTGGAAACCTTGACATGTGTAATATCTGGGCGACATTAGATCATTTTTTAGTCTTGGTTGCACTCTAACATTAAAAACGAGTTCGATACATAGAGGTTATATATAACATTAGACTTGTATAGTAATTAATGAGACCAATATTCAGGTGAGACAAATAAATCGGGAGAGTATTTGACACACATGAATATAAATAAGTCTTCATAGAGAGGTCTTTTTTTTTTAATGTGTACAAAGTTTTTTTTTTTTTTTTTTTTTATGGGACTTACATTAATCCTAAAATAGTATCTGACTGACTGACTGACTGACTGACCAAGTGTAAATCTAATCTACCACAAGCAGTACTACCTCACAACGAGATGTTTTTATATTCTAGTTCAATTATTCTACAGAGCTGCTGACTAACTTATATTAAGGGGATCAAAGTAGACCTTCCTCCAGCAGCTTTTTCCTCCACTATGCCTAAGTTTAGATTGGTGTGGCAATAGATATTATAGCCAGTTAGTTGCTCTGGCAGTTTAACAAATTGCGATGTAGATACGGTACACAAAAAGTTGTTAAGCATTGTTTTGAATGAAGGTTTCGTTAGATATTGTAATACGGTACTTTAGGATATGTAGAAGGAAATTATATAGAGATGTCATTGCATATATCGCTTTTATTACAATAAATATATATTATGGCCGCATTGGCAATAAATAAATAAATAATCACATCATCCTTGTGAAAACAGTGTACTGACACTGGCCACTATCGGTGAGTGAAAATGTTTACTTGAAGTAACGGCCTTCACGGGAGTTGGACTCGAAGGAGAAGGAGCCGGACTCGAAGGAACCGGAGTCATAACGAGCCTCACCGTCGTACTTGACGTCAGCAATGTAACCCTCGTCACCGTCCACGTAGTAGGTGACCTTCTGGAGGCGACCGTCGGGAAGTTGTACGTAGTATGACCCCTGGGTGTTTTCACCGTCACGGGCCTCCTGCTGACCGAAGTCGTTTGCTGAAGAGTCGTCCTTCACGGCCCACTCGAAGTCGTACTTGGCCTCATCAGATTCGTAGGACTCGAAGGACCTGGACTCGAAGGACCTGGACTCAGCTGACTGTGGAGGTAAAATGTCATTGAAACCAAATGTGTTGTCAAAATGTAAACACGTTTATATTGTACACTAAATGAATGTTTATAAACAAAACAAAATAACAGATAAATCAATACTTACTGGGACTCCATAACGACCGAACTCAACACTGCGGCTGTCGGCAGCGGCCAGAGCAGCCACGCCCAGCAGGATTACGATCTGAGGAAGGACAGGAACACTTAGTGACAAATTTATATCAGGGGAAGGACAGGGACACTTATCTGGGAAGGACAGGGACACTTAGGGATAAACTTATATCAGGGGAAGGACAGGGACACTTAGTGACAAACTTATATCAGGGGAAGGACAGGGACACTTAGGGATAAACTTATATCAGGGGAAGGACAGGGACACTATCTGGGAAGGACAGGGACACTTAGTGACAAACTTATATCTGAGGAAGGACAGGGACACTTAGTGACAAACTTATATCAGGGGAAGGACAGGGACACTTATCAGGGAAGGACAGGGACACTTAGTGACAACCTTATATCAGGGGAAGGACAGGGACACTATCTGGGAAGGACAGGGACACTTATCTGGGAAGGACAGGGACACTTAGTGACAAACTTATATCTGAGGAAGGACAGGGACACGTATCTGGGAAGGACAGGGACACTTATCTGGGAAGGACAGGGACACTTATCTGGGAAGGACAGGGACACTTATCTGGGAAGGACAGGGACACTTAGGGATAAACTTATATCTTGGAAGGACAGGGACACTTATCAGGGAAGGACAGGGACACTTAGTGACAAACTTATATCAGGGGAAGGACAGGGACACTTATCAGGGAAGGACAGGGACACTTAGTGATAAACAAATGTACAAGATACTTTGGTACATAACATTATTGTTTACAAATAATTTGTCAATTTTTATCTTAAGTACGATATGTTAATCAATATTAACAACACTGATACAATTCCCACTAACAACACTGATAAATTCCCATTAACAACACTGATATATTCCCACTGACAACACTACTATAATTCCCACTGTCAACACTGATAAATTCTCACTGACAACACTGTTATATTCCCACTGACAACACTGATATATTCCCACTGACAACACTGATATATTCCCACTGACAACACTACTATATTTCCCACTGACAACACTGAGGCAAACCATCAAACTAAAGATGAAGGTGGTTTGCGATGCCTACGTCACTTTGCTTACCATAGAGTTCATTGTTGTGTGTAGTGAGGTAAGACCTTAACTGACCACTTCACCTCAGCCAGTCTGTTATATACCCTCAACCAACCCGTCCTCTCCTCCTCCTCCTCCTCCTCATCCCTCCTCCTCCTCCGTCATTATCCTCCCTAAATTTCCCTACCTCCTCCTCCTCCCCCTCCCCCATCCCTGCTGCTGATCAACCTCCCTCACTTCATCACTTCAGATAATGTATATATTTCTAACACGTGTATCTTGCGTCAGGAGCAAAAAAGCGAAAGTAGCACACATTATTTAGTTAATTCTAAAGGAGGGTTGTCACAGATTTTAACATTATGGAGGTAATATACACTTTTGGTACATTGGAGTACCTTCATTCCTCCAGGAGTATGCCAGGAAACAGGACCAGATGAACAAAGATAATGTGTTCGCGTTGCCTGGAATAGTTTGGATCAATCACTTGTTCCACATTTACCAACACTGTATCAAAGTGAGGGAGCAGGTTGAATGTACTAGATATTTGACAATAGACAGGGAGAGAAATCGTTCAAGGTCGTCATGTGAGTGACCTGTTCAACTTAACCTAACTGTGCTACATTACACACCCACCCACCTTATTACATGTACTTATTGCCTTAATGCATGCCTACTACACTACCTGATCATTTATAGCTTCGATTCTATATTATTATCAGGCACTATTAGTTGTATTTTCAGCTTGTTATGCGGTTGAATAATCACAATTATACACCGTATGTTTTGACTGTTAATAGAACCACTTACCCTTCAAGACAACTAACATGTATGTATATATGTGTGTGTGTATAAAATAAATGTGCAATCTATGACAGTCTAAGTTACTGCACGAACAGAACCTCAGCAGTAAATGATGCAGTTTGTGGTTAAAAGCTTCGCTACATGCCTATAATTGTTTTGCTTTGGTGACGGAAAATACACTTGCAATCCTTTATTTAGACTCTGTTGTTGTTGTTTTAGTTCCCCAGACTGTCTGGCTGAGCAGTCCTGAGTCTGGTTGACCGAAGCCGTGCAGATGCTCGGACCCCCAAATGGGAGTCAGGGGATTGTGAGATCTATTTCTTCGAAGGGAACAGACGAGAGGACTGCCGGCTCATGGGCGTGTACCCCCGAGCCAACGTTGCCACCGTCTGTGTTGTTGTATTTAGTCAATGGAATCCAATCCATTTCACTAATAGAGGGAAGCTGTCATAAAGTCTACATTCACCGCCACCTGTATCAAATATTTATCCTCAACTGTATAGCTGCATTTTTATTTTCAACTAACATACATGAAGCTATTTTTCTTTGTGAAGGAAATACCCTTAGCGTCGATGAGAGATATGTAAATTAACCCCAAACAACTGATGACATTTTATACCGTTTGTTGAATTGTATAGTAACTTTAGACGACTTATTGTTGAACAGAAAAACCCTGCTGGTCTTTCAAGAATAATAGATAGATAGAACACATGCAGTAAAGCAAAGAGAGGAGAATAGCATATTATTGTTGTTGTTTGATTTACCAGCAGCACCCCTATAAGTAAAAGAAGGAGTGGGGGGAGTTGTTGGAGTGAACCTTTGCCTTAGGCGGCTCGCAGTGTGGCTATTCGAAGACACCTATTAGCTTGGCGGAGGATATGCTGTGACGACTAGCCAACATTACAATTATTAATACACTGAGAGGTCAATAGGTATAAGGTGTGTCAAGTTAACATTACCAAATAGACGACTTGATGCATCTGAATTGTTTTTATTATCGTGAATACCGAAGTGAAGGTACAAAGAGTCACGTGGGTAAATCACAGTAACATAATCACAGTTAGGGGAGTGTGGGAATAGTGGACAGGCTTTCTACCCATCCCAAGCCTGTCCTCCTATTCCCCCCTCCCCCCCAGTCCCCCCCCCTCCCAAGCCTGTCCCCTACACCCACACACCCCTTAATTAAGTAGTACAAAAAAATTATTAGCATTTATTATAGTTATTACTCGCTGATAAGAAAATGTCACTTTTATCCATTATACCTATAATTAGTATAAATAATTGTAATAGTGTTCTTGAACTTCTATAAACGAGTTGAACTGTGTCAAATTAAACAATGAAAAACTCACTTCTCTTTGACAAAATAATAATAATAGTTTTTAGTCTAATGTTAATAAACGACAACACGATACAAGAGAACGATAGATGGATAACGAATAATTATACCATTAGCACTCATTACCATATTGATTAATTAACGTTGATTAATTAATATTGATTAATTAATATTGGTTAATTAGCCACTACGTGTTACAGTCAGACAAATAATACCGCTACTCACTGTTCTATTTGAGACGGTCATTCTCTTTTGTTACATTGGAGCTCCTCGATTCCTCCAAAGTATGCTAGGAAACAGGACCGGAAGAGCAAAAATAATGGCGTTCTATTGTTGGTTTTAAATAGTTTGGAGGATTCAGTTGCTTCAGAATTACCAACACAAAACTCGTATTGCAAATTGATGAGAACATAAAATAACCATATCACTCTCTTTGTCACTCTCATTTCCTTCCATTCTTTTCCCTACCTTCCTCCTCCTCCTCCTTCACTCTCTCCCTCTCTCTCTCTCTCTCTCTCTCTCTCTCTCTCTCTCTCTCTCTCTCTCTCTCTCATTATGCAAGTGAGATTCTAAACCTAAGGAGGGTATTTTCGTCTGGTTCCTATTATACTCTTTACTTCTTTTTTTATACATGCTGACTTTCCCTCATTTCTATCGTCCCTCGCCTCGTGTAGGATTCCAGGTCTAGATTGGTTTTAACTCATCATCTCAGATATACTTTTGAGAAGATTACAACCCTGACCCGACCCAGGATCTTACAACTCAAAGGTGCCTGGAAATTCTACTGCCCAAAAATGCCTGGAAATTCTCCTGCCCAAAAATGCCTGGAAATTCTGCTCAAAAATGCCTGGAAATTCTCCTATCCAAAAATGCCTGGAAATTCTCCTATCCAAAAATGCCTGGAAATTCTCCTACTCAAAAATGCCTGGAAATTCTCCTACCCAAAAATGCCTGAAAATTGTCCTGTAAATCACTATGAATATATTTATGTATCCATTGGCCTCTGGTGTAGTTTCCTGAAAGCTTGAGAGGACTACAGTGTGTTAAGGGGGAAGTTTTGTATTGGTAATTCTGGAGCAACTGAATCCTCCAAACTATTCCAAACAACAGAAGAACACCATTACTTTTGCTATTCTGGTCCTGTTTCCAAGCCTATTTTGTTTGGAGGAATCAAGGCACTCCAAAGTACCAAAAAAAAGAATTACCCCCTTAAATGTCTTGCTCGGTGTACTGGAGGAGTCTATTATATCCCTCCAAATATCTCATGAAACAGACCCCCTTCAGTTTAGATCCTGGTTTGTGCCATAGTCTGGAGGAATCAGGAGTCTCATATTCCTCCACAATGTCATGGCCTCCTCTGTTTCCTTTCCTTGTGTAATTTCTTTTATTTGTTTATTATATTTGTTTTATTACTTTTTTTTTTAGTAGAGATGAGCGTTTTCCTGTCTGGGACTTTATTGCTAATAGTTAATGTTTTTTTTTTTTTTTTTTTTTTTTTTTTTTTGTGTGTGTGTGTGTGTATTGACGAGTGAGTGGGTGAATGAGTCAATTAGTGAGAGTAAGAATATGATTATGTGTGTGTGAGAGAGAGAATGAATCCGGATAAGTTTGTGTGAGTGAATGAGAGAGGGAGAATGAGTGACAAAGTTAGTGAAGAATTGTGAACTGTTCTCTGGAGCATTGTGTTATCATGAGGAAAACTTTGAAACTTTCACCATCAAGCCATCGTTCTTCCTTGTCCAGCAACAACAATTGATTATATAAACATTGTACTTCATTTGTAATCGTGTAGGAAAATTGGTCTCAGATTCACAAATAATGACCCCCTTGAATAGAGAGAAAAGTTATCGATCGCAGGCAAAAGGTATAAAGAAAAGCTTGATAAATAGAACACATTCATTCCAATAAATTACATCTCACACTTGACAATAAATTAATCGATGACTTTGTTGGCACAGAACTACTGTAAGTCATGTTAAAATTTGTAAAGTAACATTTTCACATGTCCGGGTGTTTGACCCATTCCTTGTCATTCATTTGTTGAAATCGTTTACTTGGATTCGTTGGAGTGTTACTTGAAGTAACGGCCTTCACGGGAGTTGGACTCGAAGGAGAAGGAGCCGGACTCGAAGGAACCGGAGTCATAGCGAGCCTCACCGTCGTACTTGACGTCAGCAATGTAACCCTCGTCACCGTCCACGTAGTAGGTGACCTTCTGGAGGCGACCGTCGGGAAGCTGTACGTAGTATGACCCCTGGGTGTTTTCACCGTCACGGGCCTCCTGCTGACCGAAGTCGTTTGCTGAAGAGTCGTCCTTCACGGCCCACTCGAAGTCGTACTTGGCCTCATCAGATTCGTAGGACTCGAAGGACCTGGACTCGAAGGACCTGGACTCAGCTGACTGTGGAGGTAAAATGTCATTGAAACCAAATGTGTTGTCAAAATGTAAACACGTTTATATTGTACACTAAATGAATGTTTATAAACAAAACAAAATAACAGATAAATCAATACTTACTGGGACTCCATAACGACCGAACTCAACACTGCGGCTGTCGGCAGCGGCCAGAGCAGCCACGCCCAGGAGGATTACGATCTGAGGAAGGACAGGGACACTTAGTGACAAACTTATATCAGGGGAAGGACAGGGACACTATCTGGGAAGGACACTTAGTGACAAACTTATATCAGGGGAAGGACAGGGACACTATCTGGGAATGACAGGGACACTTAGGGACAAACTTATATCTTGGAAGGACAGGGACACGTATCTGGGAAGGACAGGGACACTTAGTGATAAACAAATGTACAAGATACTTTGGTACATAACATTATTGTTTACAAATAATTTGTCAATTTTTATCTTAAGTACGATATGTTAATCAATATTAACAACACTGATACATTCCCACTGACAACACTGATAAATTCCCATTAACAACACTGATATATTCCCACTGACAACACTACTATAATTCCCACTGTCAACACTGATAAATTCTCACTGACAACACTGTTATATTCCCACTGACAACACTGATATATTCCCACTGACAACACTGATATATTCCCACTGACAACACTACTATATTTCCCACTGACAACACTGAGGCAAACCATCAAACTAAAGATGAAGGTGGTTTGCGATGCCTACGTCACTTTGCTTACCATAGAGTTCATTGTTGTGTGTAGTGAGGTAAGACCTTAACTGACCACTTCACCTCAGCCAGTCTGTTATATACCCTCAACCAACCCGTCCTCTCCTCCTCCTCCTCCTCCTCCTCCTCCTCCTCCTCCTCATCTTAGCACTCCTGATCCTTCTTCCACCCTGAACCTTGGATTACACATAAATATATATATTTTTTTGTTATCGTGTAGTGAGACAAGTCGAGAGAAACTAGCACACCAAATGATTTCGCTATAGAGAGACAATAGAAAGTGTAACGTAACGTAAGGCTTCTGTGTATGTGTGTGTGTGTGTGTGTGTGTGTGTGTGTGTGTGTGTGTGTGTGATCTTGTGGAATCCATTCATAAAGGTAAGTAGGTAGGTAGTGTGCAATAAACTCGACCCTTGGCACCAGAGACTAGTGGGGTTATCAAGGGCGGGTGTGTGTGGGTTGTTATGAAACTGGACCACCTCTCGTCGTTGTCGTCGTCGTCGTGGTGTGATGGGTTGGCTACACTGACTGACTGGCTGGATATCCTGTATGAGTTTTATCCTTCTGTCATGGCATACTGAAGGGGTTGTTGTGGCTCTGGGGGTCGCAGGTCTTTCATTTTTGTCTACTAGCTGCTTGAATCGTGTCGGTATGTATATTTTAATCCAATTGACTGATAGACTAATGTATTGATTGAAAGATAGAACGAGTGATAGTAATATGGTAGATAAATAGATAGAAATACAGATAGATTGCAACACACACACGCACACACACACACACACACACACGCACATTCTCTCTCTTCCTACATGGTCTCTTTTTCTTTCCTCTTCTTCAGTGCAGTTCAATTATCATCCTATAATTTCAATTCCAGTTCGAGTGGCACTTGACCTTGGCTACCTAAAATTATACTCGATTATCTATTTATATATATATATATATATTTTTCTGTGCATAGGAGAGTTGATTTCAGTTGACAAGTGGTAAATGTGGCACCTTGACAGTATTGTTTGTTTGTATTGTCAAGTGTGTGTGCAGAGATGCCTTGGTCATACTTAAAATTGTAGAGTTTATTTTAGTATTAGTAAATCTGGAGCAACCGATTCCTCCAAAATATTCCGAACAACAGACCACCATAAGAGTGCTCTAAGTTCCCCCAAAAGTTTGCCAGGAAATAGGACTACGTACATACATTTACAGGAATAATGGCGTCCTGATGCTTGGAGTAGTTTGGAGGAATCAGTTGCTCCAAATTTATCAACACTGTGCCATCCCAATAAGGTTCCATCTAGGATTCCAGAGTCGGTGGAATTGTTGGACCATTTTCCCTGACCCCTATATCCCTGTTCACCCAGCAGTAAGTATATTTAGGTACAGTTGGACACAGGAATTCGAGGTTAGCCCAAGTGAAAGATGGTCAATTTCTCCCAATATCAAGTTCCTTAGTGCCTAATAGGAGACACCAGGGGCAGAAGCCAGTATTGAGGATGGTAATAAAAAGCAACTACCTGATAATAGACACTGGTTACTCAAATGGGACAAGTATATTTCACCTGGGCTGTAGCACAATTCCTGTGTCCAACTGTACCTGATTGTAAGTATATATAGGTACCTGATTGTAAGTATATATAGGAGGAGGTTGAAGACACCAGCCAAACAGGGCAGTACTCCTAGGGTGGACACTGGACTGGTGATAGGGAGGGTTGGTACTCCTGTTTCACCTGTCTGTCCACCTTTGCTGATCTTTTTCGTGTCTCACATACACTGAGAGTAGTCCAACATACTCCCCAAAACACCACTCTCTTTCTATTTACACAATATATACAAACACTCTACACACTACACCCTTTGTCCAAATTATATCCCCCCAAATTTAAAAACTATGAATAGAATTAATAACCAAGTCTCTGAGGCCCCTGGTGATGGGTCAATAAACTCCCCTCAGTCTGGACCCACCCAAGCCTGTCCCCTACTCCCGCACCCCCTCTAACCCCCCCCCAAGCCTGTCCCCTAATAATATGACCCTCTATACTAACTCACTCCCACTCAATGCCAGACTCAGTGTCAACTCTGTTAACACTGAATATATATATAGTTCAAATGTGTGGAGCAAAAATAAAATAAAAAAGTAACATTCTTGTCTCTGCATCGACTGGTCAGAGAGTGGATATATGTACAGTAATTCCCGACCGTCACTATAAATAAATCCCTTCACATCAATGACGGCAGCACCTCGTCAGATGATATACAGTAAATCAGGACTACCAACCCTTCATATAAATAAGGGAGGGTTCAATATTTTTTGTAGTCAACGCGAACCACATGTACTGTAATCCATCACCTTATCAGTGAATATAAGGATACTGCAGCATATGTAACTTAATTTACAACTTTTATATCGTCTATGTGTCTTTTGCGAATATTATGAAAGCTGCAGGACTTGAGAATTTTATTTCTTTTCCATAATTTCTAGTGTTTCATACAGACATCAGCCATAACACGTGTCGACATACAACATTACCTGATGGTCCTTTCAGAACTCCATGTATGGTTGAATAAATAGACATTTTATTCCTGATTAATAAAAGAAAATGCGACAAATGGGTGTCTAGAGAATATGTTAAAGAGAAAGTCTTGACAAACTGTGATCATGTTTATTACAATAAGTTAAACTCTCAGAGAGCAAAATAAATATATATCAAAATTATAACTTTATGAACA